>QUOH01000097.1:128591-148863 GCA_010416925.1 Polistes metricus
ATGAATTTAATATAACTTAAATAGTATTTGTCATTTCAACATTATATGGAATTCATTCAGCCCATAATTATAAAAATGGTCTAAATCAAAATTAAAAAAAAAAATAAGTGTATCAGTTTTTCCACACTACATTATTTTATAAACTAAATAATTCAATATAACTTAAATAGTGTTGTCATTTCAACATTATATGGAATTTATTCAGCCCATATTATGAAAATGTCTAAATCAAAGTTAAAAAAGAAATAGGTGTATCAGTTATTCCACACTACATTATTTTATAAACTAAATGATTCAATATAACTAAGATAGTGTTGTCAATAAACATTATATGGAATTTATTCAGCCCATATTATGAAATGATCTAAATCAAAATTAAAAAGAAAAATTAGGTGTATCAATTATTTAACACTACATTTTTTATAAACTAAATGAATTTAAAATAACTTAGATAGTATTTGTCATTTCAACATTATATGGAATTCATTTAGCCCATAATTTATAAAATGATCAAAATCAAAATTAAAAAGAAATAAATGTATCAGTTATTCCACACTACATTTTTTTAAAAACTAAATGAATTAATATAACTTAAATAGTGTTTGTCATTTCAACATTATATGGAATTTTTCAGCCCATAATTATAAAAATGGTCTAAATCAAAATTAAACAAAAAAATAAGTGTATCAGTTTTTCCACACTACATTATCTTATAAACTAAATAATTCAATATAACTTAAATAGTGTTTGTAATTTTAACATTATATGGAATTCATTCAGCCCATTATTATGAAAATGATCTAAATAAAGATTAAAAAAAAGAAATAAGTGTATCAGTTATTCCACACTACATTATTTTATAAACTAAATAAATTCAATATAACTTAGATAGTGTTAGTTTTTCAACATTATATGGAATTTATTCAGCTAATATTTATGAAAATGATCTAAATCAAAATTAAAAAAGAAATAAGTGTATCAGTTATTCAACACTACTTATTTTTTATAAACAAAAATAATTCAATATAATTAAATAGTGTTTGTCATTTCAACATTTTATGGAATTTTTCAGCCAATATTATATATGAAAATGATCTAAATAAAAATTAAAAAAGAAATAGGTGTATCAGTTATTCCACACTACGTTTATTTATAAAACTAAATGATTCAATATAACTAAGATAGTGTTTGTCAATTAACATTATATGGAATTTATTCAGCCCATAATTATGAAAATGATCTAAATGAAAATTAAAATAGAAAAATTAGTGTATGAATTATTTTAACACTACATTTTTTATAAACTAAATGAATTTAAAATAACATAGATAGTATTTGTCATTTCAAAATTTATGGAATTCATTTAGCCCATAATTATGAAAATGATCTAAATCAAAATTAAAAAAGAAATAAATGTATCAGTTATTCCACACTACATATTTTATAAACTAAATTAATTCAATATAACTTAGATAGTATTTGTCACATTTCACATTATATGGATTTATTCAGCCCATAATTATGAAAATGATCTAAATCAAAATTATAAAAGAATAAATGTTAGTTATTCAACACTACATTTTTTTATAAACTAGATGAATTCAATTAACTTAAATAGTATTTGTCATTTCAACATTATATGGAATTCATTCAGCCAATAATTATAAAAATGATCTAATCAAAATAAAAAAAAATAGGTGTATCAGTTATTCCACACTACATTATTTTATAAACTAAAATAATTCAATATAACTTAAATAGTGTTTGTAATTTCAACATTATATGGAATTCATTCAGCCCATTATTATGAAAATGATCTAAAATAAAGATTAAAAAGAAATAAGTGTATCAGTTTTTCCACACTACATTATTTTATAAACTAAATTAATTCAATATAACTTAGATAGTGTTGTCACTTCAACATTATATGGAATTTATTCAGCTAATATTTAGAAAATGATCTAAATCAAAATTAAAAAAGAAATATGTGTATCAGTTATTCCACACTACATTATTTATAAACTAAAATAATTCAATATAATTTAAATAGTGTTTGTCATTTCAACATTTTATGGAATTTATTCAGCCCATAATTATGAAAATGATCTAAATCAAAGTTAAAAAAGAAATAGGTGTATCAGTTATTCCACACTACGTTATTTTATAAACTAAATGATTCAATATAACTAAGATAGTGTTTGTCAATTAAACATTATATGGAATTTATTCAGCCATAATTATGAAAATGATCTAAATAAAAATTAAAATAGAAAAATTAGTGTATGAATTATTCCACACTACATTTTTTATAAACTCAATGAATTTAAAATAACATAGATAGTATTTTTCATTTCAAATTATATGGAATTCATTTAGCCCTAATTATGAAAATGATCAAAATCAAAATTAAAAAAGAAATAAATGTATCAGTTATTAAACACTACATTTTTTTAAAAACTAAATGAATTTATATAACTTAAATAGTATTTGTCATTTCAACATTATATGGAATTCATTCAGCCATAATTATAAAAATGTCTAAATCAAAATTAAAAACAAATAAGTGTATAAGTTATTCCACACTACATTATCTTAAAAACTAAAATAATTCAATATAACTTAAATAGTGTTTGTAATTTCAACATTATATGGAATTTATTCAGCCCATAATTATGAAAATAGTCTAAATCAAAATTAAAAAAGAAATAGGTGTATCAGTTATTCCACACTACTTTATTTTATAAACTAAATGATTCAATATAACTTAGAAGTGTTGTCAATTAAACATTATATGGAATTTATTCAGCCCATAATTATGAAAATGATCTAAATCAAAATTAAATAGAAAAATTAGTGTATCAATTATTCCACACTACATTTTTTATAAACTATATGAATTTAATATAACATAGATAGTATTTGTCATTTCAAAATTATATGGAATTCATTTAGCCCATAATTATAAAAATGATCAAAATCAAAATTAAAAAAGAAATAAATGTATCAGTTATTAAACACTACATTTTTTTAAACTAAATGAATTTAATATAACTTAAATAGTATTTGTCATTTCAACATTATATGGAATTTATTCAGCCCATAATTATAAAATGGTCTAAATCAAAATTAAAAAAAAAAAAAGTGTATCAGTTATTCCACACTACTTATCTTATAAACTAAAATAATTCAATATAACTTAAATAGTGTTTGTAATTTAAACATTATATGGAATTTATTCAGCCCATAATTATGAAAATGATCTAAATAAAATTAAAAAGAAATAAGTGTATCAGTTATTCCACACTACATATTTATAAACTAAATGAATTCAATATAACTTAGATAGTGTTGTTGTTATTTCAACATTATATGGATATTATTCAGCCCATATTATGAAAATGATCTAAATCAAAATTAAAAAGAAAAATTAGTGTATGAATCAGTTATTCAACACTACATTTTTTTATAAACTAGATGAATTTAAAATAACTAGATAGTATTTGTCATTTCAAATTATATGGAATTCATTTAGCCCATAATTATAAAAATGATCAAAATCAAAATTAAAAAAGAAATAAATGTATCAGTTATTAAACACTACATTTTTTTATAAACTAGATGAATTTAATATAACTTAAATAGTATTTGTCATTTCAACATTATATGGAATTTTTCAGCCCATAATTATAAAAATGGTCTAAATCAAAATTAACAAAAAAAAAGTGTATCAGTTTTTCCACACTACATTATCTTATAAACTAAAATAATTCAATATAACTTAAATAGGGTTTGTAATTTTAACATTATATGGAATTCATTCAGCCCATTATTATGAAAATGATCTAAATAAAGATTAAAAAAGAAATAAGTGTATCAGTTATTCCACAATACATTATTTTATAAACTAAATAAATTCAATATAACTTAGATCGTGTTAGTTATTTCAACATTATATGGAATTTATTCAGCTAATATTTAGGAAAATGATCTAAATCAAAATTAAAAAAGAAATAAGTCTATAAGTTATTCAACACTACTTTATTTTATAAACAAAAATAATTCAATATAATTTAAATAGTGTTTGTCATTTCAACATTTTATGGAATTTTTTAACCAATAATTATGAAAATGATCTAAATAAAGATTAAAAAAGAAATAGGTGTATCAGGTATTCCACACTACGTTAATTTATAAACTAAATGATTCAATATAACTTATATAGTGTTTGTCAATTAAACATTATATGGAATTTATTCAGCCCATAATTATGAAAATGATCTAAATGAAAATTAAAATAGAAAAATTAGTGTATGAATTATTAAACACTACATTTTTTATAAACTAAATGAATTTAAAATAACATAGATAGTATTTGTCATTTCAAAATTATATGGAATTCATTTAGCCCATAATTATGAAAATGATCAAAATCAAAATTAAAAAAGAAATAAATGTATCAGTTATTTCACACTACATATTATTATAAACTAAATTAATTCAATATAAGTTAGTAATATTTGTCATTTCAACATTATATGGATTTATTCAGCCATAATTATGAAAATGATCTAAATCAAAATTATAAAAAGAAATAAATGTATCAGTTATTCAACACTACATTTTTTTATAAACTAGATGAATTCAATATAACTTAAATAGTATTTGTCATTTCAACATTATATTGAATTCATTCAGCCTATAATTATAAAAATAGTCTAAATCAAAATTAACAAAAAAATAGGTGTATCAGTTATTCCACACTACATTATCTTATAAACTAAAATAATACAATATAACTTAAATAGTGTTTGTAATTTCAACATTATATGGAATTCATTCAGCCCATTATTATGAAAATGATCTAAATAAAGATTAAAAAAGAAATAAGTGTATTAGTTATTCCACAATACATTATTTTATAAACTAAATAAATTCAATGTAACTTAGATAGTGTTAGTTACTTCAACATTATATGGAATTTATTCAGCTAATATTTAGGAAAATGATCTAAATCAAAATTAAAAAAGAAATAAGTGTATAAGTTATTCAACACTACTTTATTTTATAAACTAAAATAATTCAATATAATTTAAATAGTGTTTGTCATTTCAACATTTTATGGAATTTATTCAGCCCATAATTATGAAGATAGTCTAAATCAAAGTTAAAAAAGAAATAGGTGTATCAGTTATTCCACACTACGTTATTTTATAAACTAAATGATTCAATATAACTAATATAGTGTTTGTCAATTAAACATTATATGGAATTTATTCAGCCCATAATTATGAAAATGATCTAAATGAAAATTAAAATAGAAAAATTAGTGTATGAATTATTCAACACTACATTTTTTATAAACTAAATGAATTTAAAATAACATAGATAGTATTTGTCATTTCAAAATTATATGGAATTCATTTAGCCCATAATTATGAAAATGATCAAAATCAAAATTAAAAAAGAAATAAATGTATCAGTTATTCAACACTACATTTTTTTATAAACTAGATGAATTTAATATAACTTAAATAGTATTTGTCATTTCAACATTATATGGAATTCATTCAGCCCATAATTATAAAAATGGTCTAAATTAAAATTAACAAAAAAATAAGTGTATCAGTTTTTCCACACTACATTATTTTATAAACTAAAATAATTCAATATAACTTAAATAGTGTTTGTAATTTCAACATTATATGGAATTTATTCAGCCCATAATTATGAAAATGATCTAAATAAAAATAAAAAAGAAATAAGGTGATCAGTTATTCCACACTACATTATTTTATAAACTAAATAATTCAATATAACTTAGATCGTGTTCGTCATTTCAACATTATATGGAATTTATTCAGCTAATATTATGGAAAATGATCTAAATCAAAATTAAAAAAAGAAATAAGTGTATCAGTTATTCAACACTACTTTATTTTATAAACAAAAATAATTCAATATAATTAAATAGTGTTTGTCATTTCAACATTTTATGGAATTTTTTAACCATAATTATGAAAATGATCTAAATAAGATAAAAAAGAAAAAATAGGTGTATCAGTTATTCCACACTACGTATTTTATAAACTAAATGATTCAATATAACTAATAGTGTTTGTCAATTAAACATTATATGGAATTTATTCAGCCCATAATTATGAAAATGATCTAAATGAAAATTAAAATAGAAAAATTTGTGTATGAATTATTAAACACTACATTTTTTTATAAACTAAATGAATTTAAAATAACATAGATAGTATTGTCATTTCAAAATTATATGGAATTCATTTAGCCCATAATTATGAAAATGATCAAAATCAAAATTAAAAAAGAAATAAATGTATCAGTTATTCACACTACATATTATTATATAAACTAATAAATTAATTAATATAAGTTAGATAGTATTTGTCATTTCAACATTATATGGATATTATTCAGCCCATAATTATGAAAATGATCTAAATCAAAATTATAAAAGAAATAAATGTATAAGTTATTCAACACTACATTTTTTTATAAACTAGATGAATTCAATATAACTTAAATAGTATTTGTCATTTCAACATTATATGGAATTCATTCAGCCCAATAATTATAAATAGTCTAAATCAAAATTAACAAAATAGGTGTATCGTTATTCCACACTACATTATCTTATAAACTAAATAATACAATATAACTTAAATAGTGTTTGTCATTTCAACATTATATGGAATTCATTCAGCCCATATTATGAAAATGATCTAAATAAAGATTAAAAAGACATAAGTGTATCAGTATCAGTTTTTTCACAATACATTATTTTATAAAACTAAATAAATTCAATATAACTTAGATAGTGTTAGTTACTTCAACATTAGATGGAATTTATTCAGCTAATATTTAGAAAATGATCTAAATCCAAATTAAAAAAGAAATAAGTGTATAAGTTATTCAACACTACTTTATTTTATAAACAAAATAATTCAATATAATTTAAATAGTGTTTGTCATTTCAACATTTTATGGAATTTATTCAGCCTATAATTATGAAAGATGTCTAAATCAAAGTTAAAAAGAAATAGGTGTATCAGTTATTCCACACTACGTTATTTTTTAAACTAAATGATTCAATATAACTAATATAGTGTTTGACAATTAAACATTATATGGAATTTATTCAGCCCATAATTATGAAAATGATCTAAATGAAAATTAAAATAGAAAAATTAGTGTATGAATTATTCAACACTACATTTTTATAAACTAATGAATTTAAAATAACATAGATAGTATTTGTCATTTCAAAATTATATGGAATTCATTTAGCCCATATTATAAAATGATCAAAATCAAAATTAAAAAAGAAATAAATGTATCAGTTATTCAACACTACATTTTTTTAAAAACTAGATGAATTTAATATAACTTAAATAGTATTTGTCATTTCAACATTATATGGAATTCATTCAGCCCATAATTATAAAAATGGTCTAAATCAAAATTAAAAAAAAAATAAGTGTATCAGTTTTTCCACACTACATTATCTTATAAACTAAAATAATTCAATATAACTTAAATAGTGTTTGTCATTTTAACATTATATGGAATTTATTCAGCCCATAATTATGAAAATAGTCTAAATCAAAGTTAAAAAAGAAATAGGTGTATCAGTTATTCCACACTACGTTATTTTATAAACTAAATGATTCAATATAACTAAGACAGTGTTCTCAATTAAACATTATATGGAATTTATTCACCCCATAATTATGAAAATGATCTAAATGAAAATTAAAATAGAAAAATTAGTGTATGAATTATTCACACTACATTTTTATAAACTATATGAATTTAAATAACATAGATAGTATTTGTCATTTCAAAATTATATGGAATTCATTAGCCCATAATTATAAAAATGATCAAAATCAAAATTAAAAAAGAAATAAATGTATCAGTTATTAACACTACATTTTTTTAAAAACTAGATGAATTCAATATAACTTAAATAGTATTTGTCATTTCAACATTATATGGAATTTATTCAGCCCATAATTATAAAATGGTCTAAATCAAAATTAAAAAAAAAAAGTGTATCAGTTTTTCCACACTACATTATTTATAAACTAAATAATTCAATATAACTTAAATAGTGTTTGTAATTTTAACATATTATGGAATTATTCAGCCCATTATTATGAAAATGATCTAAATAAAGATTAAAAAAGAAATAAGTGTATCAGTTATTCCACACTACATTATTTTATAAACTAAATAAATTCAATATAACTTAGATCGTGTTTGTCATTTCAACATTATATGGAATTATTCAGCCCATAATTATGAAAATGATCTAAATCAAAATTAAAAAAAAAATTAGTGTATGAATTATTCAACACTACATTTTTTATAAACTAAATGAATTTAAATAACATAGATAGTATTTGTCATTTCAAATTATATGGAATTCATTTAGCCCATAATATAAAAATGATCTAAATCAAAATTAAAAAAGAAATAAATGTATCAGTTATTCAACACTACATTTTTTTAAAACTAGATGAATTCAATATAACTTAAATAGTATTTGTCATTTCAACATTATATGGAATTCTTCAGCCCATAATTATAAAAATGGTCTAAATCAAAATTAAAAAAAAAAAGTGTATCAGTTTTCCACACTACATTATTTATAAACTAAAATAATTCAATATAACTTAAATAGTGTTTGTAATTTTAACATTATATGGAATTCATTCAGCCCATTATTATGAAAATGATCTAAATAAAGATTAAAAAAGAAATAAGTGTATCAGTTATTCCACATACATTATTTTATAAACTAAATAATTCAATATAACTTAGATAGTGTTAGTTATTTCAACATTATATGGAATTTATTCAGCTAATATTAGGAAAATGATCTAAATCAAAATTAAAAAAGAAATAAGTGTATAAGTTATTCAACACTACTTTATTTTATAAACAAAAATAATTCAATATAATTTAAATAGTGTTTGTCATTTCAACATTTTATGGAATTTTTTAACCAATAATTATGAAAATGATCTAAATCAAAATTAAAAAAGAAATAGGTGTATCAGTTATTCCACACTACGTTATTTTATAAACTAAATGATTCAATATAACTAATATAGTGTTTGTCAATTAAACATTATATGGAATTTATTCAGCCCATAATTATGAAAATGATCTAAATGAAAATTAAAATAGAAAAATTAGTGTATGAATTATTCAACACTACATTTTTTATAAACTAAATGAATTTAAAATAACATAGATAGTATTTGTCATTTCAAAATTATATGGAATTCATTTAGCCCATAATTATGAAAATGATCAAAATCAAAATTAAAAAAGAAATAAATGTATCAGTTATTCACACTACATTTATTATAAACTAAATTAATTCAATATAACTTAGATAGTATTTGTCATTTCAACATTATATGGAATATTATTCAGCCCATAATTATGAAAATGATCTAAATCAAAATTAAAAAAGAAATAAATGTATCAGTTATTCAACACTACATTTTTTTATAAACTAGATGAATTCAATATAACTTAAATAGTATTTGTCATTTCAACATTATATGGAATTCATTCAGCCTATAATTATAAAAATAGTCTAAATCAAAATTAACAAAAAAATAGGTGTATCAGTTATTCCACACTACATTATCTTATAAACTAAAATAATTCAATATAACTTAAATAGTGTTTGTAATTTCAACATTATATGGAATTCATTCAGCCCATTATTATGAAAATGATCTAAATAAAGATTAAAAAAGAAATAAGTGTATTAGTTATTCCACAATACATTATTTTATAAACTAAATAAATTCAATGTAACTTAGATAGTGTTAGTTACTTCAACATTATATGGAATTTATTCAGCTAATATTTAAGAAAATGATCTAAATCAAAATTAAAAAAGAAATAAGTGTATAAGTTATTCAACACTACTTTATTTTATAAACTAAAATAATTCAATATAATTTAAATAGTGTTTGTCATTTCAACATTTTATGGAATTTATTCAGCCCATAATTATGAAGATAGTCTAAATCAAAGTTAAAAAAGAAATAGGTGTATCAGTTATTCCACACTACGTTATTTTATAAACTAAATGATTCAATATAACTAATATAGTGTTTGTCAATTAAACATTATATGGAATTTATTCAGCCCATAATTATGAAAATGATCTAAATGAAAATTAAAATAGAAAAATTAGTGTATGAATTATTCAACACTACATTTTTTATAAACTAAATGTATTTAAAATAACATAGATAGTATTTGTCATTTCAAAATTATATGGAATTCATTTAGCCCATAATTATGAAAATGATCAAAATCAAAATTAAAAAAGAAATAAATGTATCAGTTATTAAACACTACATTTTTTTAAAAACTAGATGAATTTAATATAACTTAAATAGTATTTGTCATTTCAACATTATATGGAATTCATTCAGCCCATAATTATAAAAATGGTCTAAATCAAAATTAACAAAAAAATAAGTGTATCAGTTTTTCCACACTACATTATCTTATAAACTAAAATAATTCAATATAACTTAAATAGTGTTTGTAATTTAACATTATATGGAATTCATTCAGCCCATTATTATGAAAATGATCTAAATAAAAATTAAAAAAGAAATAAGTGTATCAGTTATTCCACAATACATTATTTATAAACTAAATAAATTCAATATAACTTAGATAGTGTTAGTTATTTCAACATTATATGGAATTTATTCAGCTAATATTAGGAAAATGATCTAAATCAAAATTAAAAAGAAATAAGTGTATAAGTTATTCAACACTACTTTTTTTATAAACAAAAATAATTCAATATAATTTAAATAGTGTTTGTCATTTCAACATTTTATGGAATTTTAGCCAATAATTATGAAAATGATCTAAATAAAGATTAAAAAAGAAATAGGTGTATCAGTTATTCCACACTACGTTATTTTATAAACTAAATGATTCAATATAACTAATATAGTGTTTGTCAATTAAACATTATATGGAATTTATTCAGCCCATAATTATGAAAATGATCTAAATGAAAATTAAAATAGAAAAATTAGTGTATGAATTATTCCACACTACATTTTTTATAAACTAAATGAATTTAAAATAACATAGATAGTATTTGTCATTTCAAAATTATATGGAATTCATTTAGCCCATAATTATGAAAATGATCTAAATCAAAATTAAAAAAGAAATAAATGTATCAGTTATTTCACACTACATATTATTATAAACTAAATTAATTCAATATAAGTTAGATAGTATTTGTCATTTCAACATTATATGGAAATTATTCAGCCCATAATTATGAAAATGATCTAAATCAAAATAATAAAAGAAATAAATGTATCAGTTATTCAACACTACATTATTTTATAAACTAGATGAATTCAATATAACTTAAATAGTATTTGTCATTTCAACATTATATGGAATTCATTCAGCCCATAATTATAAAAATAGTCTAAATCAAAATTAACAAAAAAATAGGTGTATCAGTTATTCCACACTACATTATCTTATAAACTAAAATAATTCAATATAACTTAAATAGTGTTTGTAATTTCAACATTATATGGAATTCATTCAGCCCATTATTATGAAAATGATCTAAATAAAGATTAAAAAAGAAATAAGTGTATCAGTTATTCCACACTACATTATTTTATAAACTAAATAATTCAATATAACTTAGATAGTGTTTGTTATTTCAACATTATATGGAATTTATTCAGCTAATATTATGAAAATGATCTAAATCAAAATTAAAAAAGAAATAAGTGTATAAGTTATTCAACACTACTTTATTTTATAAACTAAAATAATTCAATATAATTTAAATAGTGTTTGTCATTTCAACATTTTATGGAATTTATTCAGCCCATAATTATGAAAATAGTCTAAATCAAAGTTAAAAAAGAAATAGGTGTATCAGTTATTCCACACTACGTTATTTTATAAACTAAATGATTCAATATAACTAATATAGTGTTTGTCAATTAAACATTATATGGAATTATTCAGCCCATAATTATGAAAATGATCTAAATGAAAATTAAAAAGAAAAATTAGTGTATGAATTATTCAACACTACATTTATAAACTAAATGAATATAACTAATAGTGTTTGTCATTTCAACATTATATGGAATTATTCAGCCCATAATTATATGAAATGATCTAAATCAAATTTAAAAAGAAATAGGTGTATCAGTTATTCCACACTACGTTATTTTATAAACTAAATGAATTCAATATAACTAAATAGTGTTTGTCATTTCAACATTATATGGAATTTATTCAGCCCATAATTATGAAAATGATGTCTAAATCAAAATAAAAGAAAAATTAGTGTATCAGTTATTCACACACTACATTTTTTATAAACTAAATGAATTTAAAATAACTTAGATAGTATTTGTCATTTCAACATTATATGGAATTTCATTCAGCCCATAATTATGAAAATGATCTAAATCAAAATTAAAAAGAAATAAGTGTATCAGTTATTCAACACTACATTTTTTATAAAAACTAAATGAATTCAAATAACATAGATAGTGTTTGTCATTTCAAAATTATATGGAATCATTCAGCCCATAATTATAAAATGATCTAAATCAAATTAAAAAGAAATAAGTGTATCAGTTATTCCACACTACATTTTTTTAAAAACTAAATGAATTCAATATAACTTAAATAGTATTTGTCATTTCAACATTATATGGAATTCATTCAGCCCATAATTATAAAAATGGTCTAAATCAAAATTAAAAAAAAATAGTGTATCAGTTATTCCACACTACATTATTTATAAACTAAATAATTCAATATAACTTAAATAGTGTTTGTAATTCAACATTATATGGAATTTATTCAGCCCATAATTATAAAAATGATCTAAATCAAAGATTAAAAAAGAAATAAGTGTATCAGTTATTCCACACTACATTATTTTAAAACTAAATAATTCAATATAACTTAGATAGTGTTTGTCATTTCAACATTATATGGAATTTATTCAGCCCATATTATGAAAATGATCTAAATCAAATTAAAAAAGAAATAAGTGTATAAGTTATTCAACACTACTTTATTTATAAACAAAAATAATTCAATATAATTTAAATAGTGTTTGTCATTTCAACATTTTATGGAATTTTTCAGCCCATAATTATGAAAATGATCTAAATCAAAATTAAAAAAGAAATAGGTGTATCAGTTATTCCACACTACGTATTTTATAAACTAAATGATTCAATATAACTAATATAGTGTTTGTCATTTAAACATTATATGGAATTCATTCAGCCCATAATTATAAAATGATCTAAATGAAAATTAAATAGAAAAATTAGTGTATGAATTATTCAACACTACATTTTTATAAACTAAATGAATTTAATATAACATAGATAGTATTGTCATTTCAACATTATATGGAATTCATTCAGCCCATAATTATGAAAATGATCTAAATCAAAATTAAAAAAGAAATAAATGTATCAGTTATTCACACTACATTATATTATAAACTAAATTAATTCAATATAAGTTAGATAGTATTTGTCATTTCAACATTATATGGAATTTATTCAGCCCATAATTATGAAAATGATCTAAATCAAAAATTAAAAAAGAAATAATGTATCAGTTATTCCACACTACATTATTTTATAAACTAAATGAATTCAATATAACTTAAATAGTATTTGTCATTTCAACATTATATGGAATTTATTCAGCCCATAATTATAAAAATAGTCTAAATCAAAATTAACAAAAAAATAAGTGTATCAGTTATTCCACACTACATTATTTTATAAACTAAATTAATTCAATATAACTTAGATAGTGTTTGTCATTTCAACATTATATGGAATTCATTAGCCCATTATTATGAAAATGATCTAAATAAAATTAAAAAAGAATAAATGTATCAGTTATTCCACACTACATTATTTATAAAACTAAATAATTCAATATAACTTATAGTGTTTGTCATTTCAACATTATATGGAATTTATTCAGCCCATAATTATGAAAATGATCTAAATCAAAATAAAAAAGAAATAAGTGTATAAGTTATTCAACACTACTTTATTTATAAACTAAAATAATTCAATATAATTTAAATAGTGTTTGTCATTTCAACATTTTATGGAATTTATTCAGCCCATAATTATGAAAATAGTCTAAATCAAAGTTAAAAAGAAATAGGTGTATCAGTTATTCCACACTACGTTATTTTATAAACTAAATGATTCAATATAACTATATAGTGTTTGTCAATAAACATTATATGGAATTTATTCAGCCCATAATTATGAAAATGATCTAAATGAAAATTAAAAATAGAAAAATTAGTGTATGAATTATTCAACACTACATTTTTTATAAACTAAATGAATTTAAAATAACATAGATAGTATTTGTCATTTCAAAATTATATGGAATTCATTAGCCCATAATTATGAAATGATCAAAATCAAAATTAAAAAAGAAATAAATGTATCAGTTATTCAACACTACATTTTTTATAAACTAGATGAATTTAATAACTTAAATAGTATTTGTCATTTCAACATTATATGGAATTCATTCAGCCCATAATTATAAAAATGGTCTAAATCAAAATTAACAAAAAAATAAGTGTATCAGTTTTTCCACACTACATTATTTTATAAACTAAAATAATTCAATATAACTTAAATAGTGTTTGTAATTTTCAACATTATATGAATTCATTCAGCCCATATTATGAAAATGATCTAAATCAAAATTAAAAAAGAATAAGTGTATCAGTTATTCCACACTACATTATTTTATAAACTAAATAAATTCAATATAACTTAGATAGTGTTTGTCATTTCAACATTATATGGAATTTATTCAGCCATATTATGAAAATGATCTAAATCAAAATTAAAAAAGAAATAAGTGTATAAGTTATTCAACACTACTTTATTTTATAAACTAAATAATTCAATATAACTTAATAGTGTTTGTCATTTCAACATTATATGGAATTTTTTAGCCCATAATTATGAAAATGATCTAAATAAAATTAAAAAAGAAATAGGGTATCAGTTATTCCACACTACATTATTTTATAAACTAAATGATTCAATATAACTAAATAGTTTTGTCAATTTCAACATTATATGGAATTTATTCAGCCCATAATTATGAAAATGATCTAAATCAAAATTAAAATAGAAAAATTGTGTATGAATTATTCAACACTACATTTTTATAAACTAAATGAATTTAAATAACTTAGATAGTATTGTCATTTCAAAATTATGGAATTCATTAGCCCATAATTATGAAAATGATCTAAATCAAATAAAAAAAAAGAAATAAATGTATCAGTTATTTCACACTACATATTATTATAAACTAAATTAATTCAATATCTTAGATAGTATTTGTCATTTCAACATTATATGGATATTATTCAGCCCTAATTATGAAAATGATCTAAATCAAAATATAAAAGAAATAAGTGTATCAGTTATTCAACACTACATTTTTTTAAACTAAATGAATTCAAATAACTTAAAGTATTTGTCATTTCAACATTATATGAATTCATTCAGCCTATAATTATAAATAGTCTAAATCAAAATAACAAAAAAATAGGTGTATCAGTTATTCCACACTACATATCTTATAAACTAAAATAATTCAATATAACTAAATAGTGTTTGTAATTTCAACATTATATGGAATTCATTCAGCCCATATTATGAAAATGATCTAAATAAAGATTAAAAAAGAAATAAGTGTATCAGTTTTCCACAATACATTATTTTATAAACTAATAAATTCAATATAACTTAGATAGTGTAGTACTTCAACATTATATGGAATTTATTCAGCTAATATTTAGAAAATGATCTAAATCAAAATTAAAAAAGAAATAAGTGTATAAGTTATTCAACACTACTTTATTTTATAAACTAATAATTCAATATAATTTAAATAGTGTTTGTCATTTCAACATTTTATGGAATTATTCAGCCCATAATTATGAAAATAGTCTAAATCAAAGTTAAAAAAGAAATAGGTGTATCAGTTATTCCCACACTACGTTATTTTATAAACTAAATGATTCAATATAACTAATATAGTGTTTGTCAATTAAACATTATATGGAATTTATTCAGCCCTAATTATGAAAATGATCTAAATGAAAATTAAAATAGAAAAATTAGTGTATGAATTATTCAACACTACATTTTTTATAAACTAAATGAATTTAAAATAACATAGATAGTATTTGTCATTTCAAAATTTATGGAATTCATTTAGCCCATAATTATGAAAATGATCAAAATCAAAATTAAAAAAGAAATAAATGTATCAGTTATTCAACACTACATTTTTTAAAAAACTGATGAATTAATATAACTTAAATAGTATTTGTCATTTCAACATTATATGGAATTCATTCAGCCCATATTATTATAAAAATGGATCTAAATCAAAATTAAAAAAAAAAAGTGTATCAAGTTTTCCACACTACACTTTATCTTATAAACTAAAATAATTCAATATAACTTAAATAGTGTTTGTCATTTCAACATTTTATGGAATTTATTCAGCCCATAATTATGAAAATAGTCTAAATCAAAGTTAAAAAAGAAATAGGTGTATCAGTTATTCCACACTACGTTATTTTATAAACTAAATGATTCAATATAACTAAGACAGTGTTCTCAATTAAACATTATATGGAATTTATTCACCCCATAATTATGAAAATGATCTAAATGAAAATTAAAATAGAAAAATTAGTGTATGAATTATTCAACACTACATTTTTTATAAACTATATGAATTTAAAATAACATAGATAGTATTTGTCATTTCAAAATTATATGGAATTCATTAGCCCATAATTATAAAAATGATCAAAATCAAAATTAAAAAAGAAATAAATGTATCAGTTATAAACACTACATTTTTTAAAAACTAGATGAATTTAATATAACTTAAATAGTATTTGTCATTTCAACATTATATGGAATTCATTCAGCCCATAATTATAAATGGTCTAAATCAAAATTACAAAAAAATAAGTGTATCAGTTTTTCCACACTACATTATTTTAAAACTAAAATAATTCAATAACTTAAATAGTGTTGTAATTTAACATTATATGGAATTTATTCAGCCCATAATTATGAAAATGATCTAAATCAAGATTAAAAAAGAAATAGGTGTATCAGTTATTCCACACTACATTATTTTATAAACTAAATAATTCAATATAACTTAGATAGTGTTGTCATTTCAACATTATATGGAATTATTCAGCCCCATAATTATGAAAATGATCTAAATCAAAATTTATAAAAAATTAGTGTATGAATTATTCAACACTACATTTTTTATAAACTATATGAATTTAAAATAACATAGATAGTATTTGTCATTTCAAAATTATATGGAATTCATTTAGCCCATAATTATAAAAATGATCAAAATCAAAATTAAAAAAGAAATAAATGTATCAGTTATTAAACACTACATTTTTTTAAAAACTAGATGAATTTAATATAACTTAAATAGTATTTGTCATTTCAACATTATATGGAATTCATTCAGCCCATAATTATAAAAATGGTCTAAATCAAAATTAACAAAAAAATAAGTGTATCAGTTTTTCCACACTACATTATCTTATAAACTAAAATAATTCAATATAACTTAAATAGTGTTTGTAATTTTAACATTATATGGAATTCATTCAGCCCATTATTATGAAATGATCTAAATAAAGATTTAAAAAGAAATAAGTGTATCAGTTATTCCACAATACATTATTTTATAAACTAAATAAATTCAATATAACTTAGATCGTGTTAGTTATTTCAACATTATATGGAATTTATTCAGCTAATATTTAGGAAAATGATCTAAATCAAAATTAAAAAGAAATAAGTCTATAATTATTCAACACTACTTTATTTTTATAAACAAAAATAATTCAATATAATTTAAATAGTGTTTGTCATTTCAACATTTTATGGAATTTTTCACCAATAATTATGAAAATGATCTAAATAAGATTAAAAAGAAAAATAGGTGTATCAGTTATTCCACACTACGTTATTTTATAAACTAAATGATTCAATATAACTAATATAGTGTTTGTCAATTAAACATTATATGGAATTATTCAGCCCATAATTATGAAAATGATCTAAAGAAAATTAAAATAGAAAAATTAGTGTATGAATTATTAAACACTACATTTTTTATAAACTAAATGAATTTAAAATAACATAGATAGTATTTGTCATTTCAAACATTATATGGAATTCATTTAGCCCATAATTATGAAAATGATCAAATCAAAATTAAAAAGAAATAAATGTATCAGTTATTCTACACTACATTTATTTTAAAACTAAATTAATTCAATATAAGTTAGATAGTATTTGTCATTTCAACATTATATGGAATTTATTCAGCCCATAATTATGAAAATGATCTAAATCAAAATAATAAAAGAAATAAATGTATCAGTTATTCAACACTACATTATTTTATAAACTAGATGAATTCAATATAACTTAAATAGTATTTGTCATTTCAACATTATATGGAATTTATTCAGCCCATAATTATGAAAATTGTCTAAATCAAAATTAACAAAAAATAGGTGTATCAGTTTATTCCACACTACATTATTTATAAACTAAATAATACAATATAACTTAATAGTGTTTGTAATTTAACATTATATGGAATTCATTCAGCCCATTATTATGAAAATGATCTAAATAAAGATTAAAAAAGAAATAAGTGTATCAGTTATTCCACACTACATTATTTTATAAACTAAATGAATTCAATATAACTTAGATAGTGTTAGTTACTTCAACATTATATGGAATTTATTTAGCCAATATTTAGGATAATTATCTAAATCAAAATTAAAAACAAATAAGTGTATAAGTTATTCAACACTACTTTTTATAAACAAAATAATTCAATATAATTTAAATAGTGTTTGTCATTTCAACATTTTATGGAATTTATTCAGCCCATAATTATGAAGATAGTCTAAATCAAAGTTAAAAAGAAATAGGTGTATCAGTTATTCCACACTACGTTATTTTATAAACTAAATGATTCAATATAACTAATATAGTGTTTGACAATTTAAACATTATATGGAATTATTTCAGCCCATAATTATTGAAAATGATCTAAATGAAAATTAAAATAGAAAATTAGTGTATGAATATATTCAACACTACATTTTTTTTAAACTAACTGTATTAAAATAAATAGATAGTATTTGTCATTTCAAACATTATATGGAATTCATTCAGCCCATAATTATGAAAATGATCTAAATCAAAATTAAAAAAGAAATAAAGGTGTATCAGTTATTAACACTACATTTTTTTATAACTAGATGAATTAATATAACTTAAATAGTATTGTCATTTAACATTATATGGAATTATTCAGCCCATATATATAAAATGGTCTAAATCAAAATTAACAAAAAAATAAGTGTATCAGTTTTCCACACTACTTATCTTATAAACTAAAATAATTCAATATAACTTAAATAGTGTTTGTAATTTTAACATTATATGGAATTCATTCAGCCCATCATTATTATGAAAATGATCTAAATAAAAATTAAAAAAGAAATAAGTGTATCAGTTATTCCACACTAATTATTTTATAAACTAAATAAATCAATATAACTTAGATAGTGTTATTTCTTTCAACATTATATGGAATTATTCAGCTAATATTTAGGAAAATGATCTAAATCAAAATTAAAAAGAAATAAGTGTATAAGTTATTCAACACTACTTTATTTTATAAACAAAAATAATTCAATATAATTTAAATAGTGTTGTCATTTCAACATTTTATGGAATTTTTAACCATAATTATGAAAATGATCTAAATAAAGATTAAAAAAGAAATAGGTGTATCAGGTATTCCACACTACGTTATTTTATAAACTAAATGATTCAATATAACTAATATAGTGTTTGTCAATTAAACATTATATGGAATTATTCAGCCCATAATTATGAAAATGATCTAAATGAAATTAAAATAGAAAACTTTGTGTATGAATTATTAAACACTACATTTTTATAAACTAAATGAATTTAAAATAACATAGATAGTATTTGTCATTTCAAAATTATATGGAATT
>QUOH01000098.1:0-76610 GCA_010416925.1 Polistes metricus
TTTTATGTAAGATAATAATTCGTGCGTTTTCCCATTGAGATGGTGTTATTCCTTCGAGTAGATATTTGTTAAATAGGATCTTCAGGGCTTTAATAATGTTTTGTCCACCATTTTATGCTTTCTATTACTAGACCGTCTTCGCCTGGTGCTTTTATATTTTTCATTCTCTTTAGAGCTGCCATAATTTCTTTTTCATCTATCTCAGGATACACAAATACTACTACAAGGGATACACAAATAATAAATAAAATTAACACATTTGTTGCCTATATTTTAACTATCGCTCCACGGAAGTATACCCTTCACCCATATTCATGTGACGTGGTGTAGAACGTTTTAATAAAAAAAAACTAATGTATAAATACCTCTTCAATTGGAAGACCAAAACCTGTATTATAGAATGTATCACGTACAAAAACGTCAAACACGAATATTTCGGAAACTTCTGAGTGCTCAGTATAACGTTTCTAACGTAACTGATGAAATTGTTACGATTTTAAAATTGCCTATCAATCTGAAGCGCGAGCGCGCCGGGCGGCATATTTCGACGAGAAAAAAGAGCAGCGCGACCGCGTCGATCGGCATTATTCGCAGATAAATGAAGGAAGCGCCATCGCGCTTCATGGCACAATTCAACATGGATTTTTAAAACCTCTGTCACTAAAACGGTTAAATCCTATCCCAGTACGTAATTTCTTTGCTTCCATACGATTCAAGAGATTAATTAAATCATTTACAGATTTTATTTGTTTATCTATTTTTTTCTTACAGTATTTAGAAAATGTTACCTACAACAAATAAAAGTTAATCAAATTAAAAGCTCAACTTCATTAAAGAGTATCAAAAAAATCTGTTTTCGCAATTAATAGGAAAATGATACTTATTCTTACCATCACAGATTGATTGTCGTCAATGATAAACCGTACTAGCTCTTTTAATTTAATACGATCAGATTAGATCGCTATCAACTGGTTAACACCCGGAATAAAGCTCCAACAAATTGGAAACAATTTGTTCAATTCAGTAATGATACTTAGAGTTTCTGTACCATTATCAAGATTTATCTACAGCAACAAAATCTAATTTTAATTTTTGCATCAACAGAAAAATTCTACTTTACTTTTAACGTCTTTTTTGAAATCATAAAAATTTGTCTTAATATATGATAAAAAAAAATACTCACCGGGCTGTTATAATCAACTTCACCTTCAGAGTTTTTTTGATGCTTGAGTCCAACATTTCATCGGGATAACTCAATTTTTTGTTGCATCCAATCTACGGCGCGAAAGAAGTCCAGGACTTCCCGGAATTTCATTTAAAGATTTTCACTGTTTTTCTTCGCTTGCTTGCTTCTATTGTTGCTGCTCTCGTCCATTTTCATTCAATGATTCAGAACTCTTCAGCATCTCATTCGAAATAATTCTGTGGCTTTTGCTAGTTGGTTGCTGCAACAGCTGGTTTTGGTCATAATTATTAATTAATTCAGAATCGTCTAACGCCGAGTTACGAAAAATTCGTTTATCACAATCTTCAACAATTAGTGATCGTATTTCACATAATATCAATGGAATTGAATTCTGAGAACGTGTTTTTTTTATTCGACCTTTTATAATAATATTTATTTCTCCACTAGGTAGACTTGTCACATAACAATCTTGAATCGCTTCTTTTTCAAAGTGTGAATCGCAAGCGTATTGACACTCAGTTAAATGGGATGATAAAGAATCCATCCATTCTTTACGCTTTCTTGGACTCTGTTCAGTTACACAATAAAAAAAATTAATATATATTTTGATCAATTGAAGATAATAAATTATTATTTTGCAAAAATAGGATAACTTACTAATCAATGACTTATCATGGCATACAATGATTTAAAATATAAACTATAAATTAATAAATTCTTTTTAATACTTTATTAATACTTTATTTGAGTTGGAATATTGTTACTTACTTTTAGTACTTCAAAAAACGTAAGTTTTATTTTAAATTCAATTTTCAAATAAAATATAAATTTAGGTCAGTATCAACTGCTTATTTATTTGAAAAATGTCAAGGCATTCTAAAAATATGAAATTAATAAAAGTAATAGCATACAGGAGTAGTATTCGGATTTCGATGAACTGAAACTAAAGATAACATGGATAAAATAAAATGACCTATTTGACAAAACCGATGAGCTAGAGTTTTCTGACAAAAATAATTAAGAGGAGAATATTTTGATACAAATGACGGAAAATAATACATTTTTGTTGTCATTTTTTTTTACTTATTACGCTCACAATTGGTGGTTCAGCTAATCGTAAACGCATTAATTTATTACTAAAGTATTATATTAAATTATCTACGGTATATTTTATATAATGTATTATATAATATTATTGATATAATACGTATTATATTATCTACCCATTTATTATCTACGATAATTATGGAAAATATAACATTTTTCTAGAAATCAATCATTTTGACACAGTTCTAATAGAAATAGGTATACAACAGTTTTGCTAGATTTAATGTCCATTTACATAAAAACTTATAATTGAATAAAAAATTTACTATTATTTACTTTTAACTGTAAAAAGTATTCTTTCTGTCCGAAAAAATGGTATATATTTTTAAAAACATTTAGGATTAGCGAATAAATAAACAATTCAGTAATCCAGTAACCTTACTTTGTATTTGGTAATTATTAAATATAAAATAACAGATGATAATTAAGTAGACATTTGTTTTTGATTAAATGAAAAGTTTTTAATAAGGAAAATACTGTATTTATTTTAAATAATGTAATATTCGCTGTTTTTAGAAAATAAGGGATTTTGTCAAAAGTAGTATTAGATTGCAAAAAAGGAATACTAAATCGAAGTACCAAACTAATACGGAATTTACAAGGTTATTGCAAATGTTGTTACAATTGAAGAAAAGCCAGAAATTAGAACACACTGTTATTAAAAAGATTTAAGTTGATTTTAAAGCAAATTGTTTAATTGCGGCTACAATTTAACACTTGACTTAAAAACAATATAGTAAAGGTGTAAAAAGTGTAAAAGTTGAAGATGTTTCAAAAGAGAAAAAGATATATCGGAGCAAACGTAAGGATTATTTAGAAAATTTAGCTAAAATTACAAATGTCCCTTCGAATCGTCTATTATCGATTAATCTGTTTTCGAGCTATTTGCGTTCAGAAATTTACATAAATATCTCTGGTCGATCAGCAAAGCCGTTAAAGCAGGAAGACCTGTTTCGACTTCGATTTTTCCGAGCATTGTTTAAACATTTTAAAGAGTTTAAAGTAAACAGAGGTGACTTACGACTAGCGAGTGTTGTGATGGTTCGATCTTCTAATAATGCCATGAAATCTACCGAGTCGAATAAAATTATCACCAACGGCGATAAATATATCTTAAAAAAAAGATTATGATAAGTTAAACATACACAAAACTATAAATTCCTAAAATCCGAGCACAAGTTGGGTTTTGTGGATTACAAAATTACGAAGAAAATAGTAGCCAAACGAGCACTGACGGTCGTAATAATAACTGGAAAAAAGTTACAAGCAAATAACAAGCATAAAATAACCCCGTAAGCAAACAATTCCGAGACGCAATAATGGATAGAAGACATATCACTATCAAATTCGTTTAACTCATCATAAGAAAAGATAGAGATTAACGTAAGTAAAGAAGCTACATTTCATTTTGTTAAATCACAACCAATATACGTTTTAGCTCAAATTGTAGAACTCCTTATTGAGTTGCTTAATTATACAGCACAGAGACAGAAAACTATATTAAAAAAAGAAATAAAACTAGGTCAAGTTAAAACACAAACTAACACTCTTAAAATGTTTCGTAAAGTAAAACAAGCTCTAAAGTCAAAATAGACAGTCTATCACAGTCTATCACCAGCTGAAGACGGAAGAAAGCTACAAAACAGTTATCAGAGACTTTTACATTTGAAAATAAGCTAATACAACCATCAAGAAGGAATTCACAAAGCTGGGATATGAAGTAAGAGCAGTAAATTGTATGACGAAATTAAATATAAATCAAGTATTGCCGTTATTTATGGTGGAACTCGAACCTGGAAGTAATAATAAGGGTATTTTTTGTACAAGCAAAATGCTAAACACTGAAATAAGCGTGGAAGCACCACGACATAAAAAAGAATACCGTAGTACATGAGATGTCAGCAGTACGGACATGCCAAGAATTATTGCAATGGAACCACCTGCGTAAAATGTGCACACAATTACTTGTCAAATATTTGCCCTGCTTTAGGAAAGATGTAAAATCAGTAAAATGCTACAATTGCAAAGGAAAACACCCAACCTAGTTACAAAGGCTGTGAGATAAGAAAGCTGCTCCAAAGAAAACTCTTCTCACCTTTTCCAAGCAGAAAATATACCATAAGAACAGTAGTAACTGACTAGGGAGATGATAGGGTACTTTGTTCCAAATACAATGTGGGAAAATATAAATTGTACTAACTCAAATTATGCGTAGGTGACTGCCAATTGATCATAGTTAAAAGGAAACAAGTGACGCTATAGAAATCAAGAAGTTCTTCATAAACAATCAATTAAAAATACAGAATAGTAACAAAAATTATAATAGAATAAAATGCAATACTAAAATAATAAACAATAACTAATAGCTACCCTGAAAATAGCATTCTGGAAGGCTAAAAGATTGCAACAAAGAGTCTTAGAGACAGAAACATTCTTAGACAATAACAATATTAATATACTCCTCGTTTCGGAAACACACTTCATTACAAGAAGCTATATAAAAATCTAATATTATAATGTATACAACACACAAGACATCCATCAGAGAAGGCTCACGAAGTTACAAGCATTTATATTAAAATGTGACATCAAATACCATCTACATAATCAAATTAACCAAGAACTTTTTCAAGCAACTACAATTACAGTGCAATCTCGCACTAATAAATTTCCAATTTCGGCCATATATGCACCGTTAGGACAAAAAATTACCTCACAGAAATGACAGGATTACTTTCAGTCGATTAATGGTAAGAAATCCATCTCAGCACAGGAGTTCGTAATGCTAAACTTACTATTTTGCGTGCAGAATTCACAATTATTACAACTAGATAGACATTAAAAAAGCATTCTAAAAAGTTTGGCATGCAGGGCTCGTAAATACAACTAGAACCCTCTTTCCAATGCAAATGCACAATTTACTTGTAACATATCTAAGGGACAAGGCCTTTATTATAAAAATCAATGATGCGTACTTCGAAATTAAAGAAATCAAAACTGGTGTACCACAAAGAAGTGTCTTTGGACCCATACTTATACATTGACTAATACATTTGATCCTAAAGCATTCTATACAGCTGATATTCCGACTACTGATGAAAGTAAAATACTAACGTTTGCTGATGATACTGCTATACTACCTACCATTCTGGCTCAGCAGTAGCGGTGACCTTTTTGCAAGAGAACGTAACAAAAATAGAAAAACAATGAAAAGAAAGGATCGAGGCAAACATAAGCAAATGTAATTATACCGCCTTTACACTGTAGAAAAAAGACTCCCCGGATAATAAACTAAATAACGTAGTCATTCCACAAACTAGCCAGAAATCCAAGCTCAGCCTAGAAAATAAATTGAAAGTTTATGAAATCATTATAAAACCTTTATAAACATTGGGATATTACTATAGGGAACGGCAGCAATGAATCATATGATAAAGCTAGGATAAATGCAATCGAAAATACTGAGAATGATAGTCAACGCACCATGGTTCATACGGAATGAAATATACGAAAGGACCTTGTACTAACGACAGTGATGGAAGAAATAGAAAATTTCACAACAAAATATAAAGGAAGAACCTGCATTACACTCCAACCAACTAGCCGCAGAAACGTTAACTACTCGCATTAGAAAAAGATTAAAAAGGAAACATCCGGTAAACTTAAATACACAAAAATTGTAAAAGAAAACGATAATCCTGAAAGGTATTACATTACCACCCAAATGTTATTTTAAAGTGATCAAAAAAAGAAATTTACTCACGGACAAATTGTAAAGCAGAAAATTAATGTAATTTAAAAATAAAAAAAAAAAATAAAAAGAATAAAGAGAAAAAAAATAAAAACAATAAAAAAGAGAAAAAGAAAAAGACAAAAAAACCAAAAAAAATATAATATAAAAAAGAAAAAGAATTAAAAAAATACAACAAAAAAAAAACAAAAAAAAAAGAAAACAAATAAAAAACAAATTATTAAGCTCGATATAAAATCAAATGATTAGAAAATAATTTATTATTTAAATAAAACGATTTTTTAATTAATAACGGTTTTATTAGCTAATTTATGATTAGATTTATCTAACAATAAGAACGAAAATAAATTAAATATAATATTTAAAATCTTTCTAAGAGACTGATCTAGCACATCGTGTAAGAAGCTTAAACCAATTTCATAGAATTTGTTTTATGCTGGTTTAATAGTAATAGCTTCTACATATTTGAATGATTTAAGAGATTGAAAAATTTTTATTAAGGGGTTTGGCTACTCTAGATGCCGAAAGAATAGGCTTTCTTGTGATTTTTTTTTCAGGAAAAATATAAAATAAATTGAGTTTACAAAGGTAGAAGTTTATTGTACATATGATTGACTACAAAACATAATTGTTATAGAATAATTTATTTAAAAATGGCGGCTATGCAGCGTTTATTAGATGACCTCTCTATTTTAGAGGGGTCCACGGTCGTAACAACTACTGTAAATTTTGAACTATTATGAGTTACTTGATTTTTTTTTATTGTACACAACAACAGTCAGAGGAGAAGTAGGTAGAATTTTTTTTATATATCGATTTTTTTTGCCGAATGGCGCATTTCCAAAGTCAAACTTGCAAAATTCGCAGAAACATCGCTAGAAAATTGTTAAAAACAAATGAGCTATGCCATATAAAAAAAAATCCTCATTACTTAATTAGACAATCTAATTTTAAAGATCTATTTAAAATTTGAAGCGAATATACATAAGATGAAAACGCTATAGAAAAGTATATAGTTTGTAAGAAACACGTGTATTATAACTCGCGAGCAATATATTATTTTTATAAAATAGTTTTTTTCCAAATATAATCAATCGAATATGTTTAATTAGAAATAATTAATATTGTTATCTTGGGTGATTTCTATTAATTATTGCAATGTAAAACTTCATATTATAAATTTTGGTATTAAACGCATTGCATAACTTATATGTATAAGTATATTATATCAAAGTAAAAGTGCAATTTTATATATTTATAAATGGTATCATATATTTATATTTACAATATTAACAGTGATATGAATTATGTATACATTGAAAACAATATTTATATTTATATATATACACATAAATACAAACATTTATATGTTCATATAAATGATATAAAAATATAAACAGAAGTATAATTATTCAGGTTCTTCAATTTACAGAATCAATGTTAGAAAAAATATAATTACATATATCGGAGTCTTATTATCTATGCGTATCACAATTTACTTGCTAAAAAAATAAAAATTACAAATATAATTATTCATATTGTTATTACAACTAGTAATTTTTCTGTTAACTGTGAGTATAAATTATATTAATATGTTTTTTTTTGTATAGCATGCCATATATAGAATACAATTAATATTGTTTTTATAAGCTGTAAAGAAAAAGATAAAATAGAAAAATCTATTTTTAGTAAGCATAATTAGCTATTCTGCTAAATGCTTTTTAAGTGTTTTTAAGTTTTGAATGCAATCATGGTTCTTTGCGTGTATGATGTTTATGTGTGTAGATAAATATATTATTATATATATATTTTTTAATGTATATATATCATGGTATGAAAACCACTTCGGTGAAATGGATCTTTGTCGTCCAGGTGCTAAGGATATGCTGATGATTATTATAAATCGCTCAGCATAAATATGAATTTTGTTTTCAATATTTGACATATTATGCTTATATCATGTTTTATGCCGTGTATTGTAATCATTTGCAGATATAGGCAATAAATTCTTCATTGTATCCATATATCCTTTGGATTATCGACCATTGATTATTTGCATCACAGTCTATATAATTGTTTAATATGCACCTGGTAATCATTATTACATCTGCATTCATGAACAAAATATTTAAATAATATTATTTAAAAAAATAAAAAAAAAAAATATAAAAAAAATATATATTGCATGTATAGAACCTCACGCATTTTCAACTTAAATTGTGTACTTTATGAGAACCATAATAATAATTATAATAATACAAATAATAAGACTATTAATAATAATCATCAAAATAATAATGTGATAATTATGATCACAAAAATACTATATATAAAAATATAGAAATTTCAGATATTAATGAATTTATACTCACATTTAACTTTAAATTTTCCTATTTCAAGTATGTAAAAATGTGTACACCCTAATAATATTGATTTTCTTTTGTCTGTATGAGCTATTATCTATCTATTATATGTAAAAATCTGTTGAAATTTTGAAATCAGAATAATTTTGTATGATTTCTTAAAATTTATCCCTATAAAATGAAATGTTTTAAACTATATGATTACCTATAAATTATTAATTAATTATTATAATTATAAATATCTCATCTGCGAGTTATCGAAAGTTACTTAATTCATTTGTATAACTTATTTAAAATTAATATAAGGGGTGTCCTAAAAGTCACTTTATCAAACAGATAAATTAGAAATTTTTGTTTGGTTGATATTTAGAGTAGTGCCATCATGGGCCTATACTTTTTTTTTAAACATTGTAACTAGTGATACAAATCTTGAAATGAAAAACAAAATATTGTAATTCTATTTTGAAAAAAAAATCAATATAAATTTTTTTGTTTTGTTTTACTTACTTGATAAAGTGACTTTTGTGATACCCATGTATTTATTATACAATTATTTATATCTTACAAGTAAATATATACTGCATTTGTGCTATCATTAAACTTTCAAAGTTACATTCATTTCTTATGAAATATTTAAAACATACGATATTTATTATATATACTGAAATAGCAGTATATTTCAGAAAAATTGTTTTGTTTTTTTTAGCCTTAGCTTATGAATTGAGAAACTAAAATGGTAACTAAAACAGAATAGTATTACATGAGTAATACTTAAAAATTTCATTTTTACAAATAACTTTGAAAGTTAAATAAACAAAACAGACAAATATTATATGTAGATGACATGCATTATTTGTAACATATTATTAGATTTATATACAAGAATAGTGAAGTTAAGTTCTTTCCTCTCTTATTTTATGAAGGTAATAAAAAAAAAACTTAAGTTATGGTATAATGATTGAATAGTTCTGTTGAATATTTTTATCAATGTGATAAAATATTATAAATCACGAATGAACAGCAAGGATGTAAGTCGTGTGTGATTTATAAATTCAAATTTTTGTGAAAATATCATATAGTTACGTTGAAAAATGATTGAATGATTTTTTGCTTTTTTAGTCTTTGTTATTTTTTTTCGTTTTTCTTTTTTCATAAAAATATTTGTTATTTTAGAAATCATAGACGTGCAAAATCAGTTCATGGAGCGAATTAATCTTTATTCTCACTGTTAATTTTATTCTTTCCTTGGTAACTTTTTACTTCCACTAGCACTACCGTGTAATTAAAAAAAGTCAACACCTACAATTTTACGTAAAAATTTTAACTGATACTTTTCTAGAACTTATTTTTTTTTTTTAGAGATATTGCCTTTTGTAATTGCAAGGTAGAGCAGTATTTATCATCATGTTTTATATTTTATTAACAAATAAAGAATTCATAAAATTGTTCTATCAAAAAAGGAAAAATATATATACTTAAGTGAAAATGATAGAATAAACAGTGGTAGAAAAATCTTAGGTCTCCTATGAAAAATTTGTACGTTTATGATATAGAATATGAACTTAAAACTACTTTAGATACTATATTCTACTTTGCTATAATATTTAATTACAAATTTCTTGGATAAATATTCCATTTAAGAATAATAAATTTAAAACATTTGTTGTTCTGTTTGTTTTATGAATTACAATATTTTTCAAAAATGTTATGAATATCCAAAACGTCAGCACCTTATTGAAATTAAGAGAGATTATTTACAACAAACAAAACAAATCTGGAATATCTTTTAAACTTTCTAATAATATTAAAATTTACTTACTAAATGCTTCCGATGGTATTTGACCACGCTTGAAGAATTCTTGAAAAGCGGATAAAGCATTTTCATAATTCCATTGAACTTCTTGGAGGCATTTTAAACTCCATTCCAGATTCATATTTGTTTGCTGGCTCAATGTCACAATCATTTGTTGTTTTAAGTTTCCGACAATTCCGGAACTGTTCCTTCAGCAGCAGAGTTTGATGTTTTTGATATTGATGGTTCTTCAGCCATTGGTTCTTCAGCCATTGGTTCTTCTGATTCTTTATCGGTATTGTTCAATATGAGCTTTCGTTGCGTTTCAGTTGTGTTACTGATATGTAATTGTTCATTACAAATACAATATCCAGTTCCTTGAGGTACTATAATAAATGTTCTATTAAAGTATCGGACATGTTCTTCTTTAGTTAGCTCTTTGAACAGTCCAGTTACTGTAACCATCATCATTCTTTCCTGTAAAATTACAAAGTTAATTAGAATAAGATAACAAAGTTAATATATATATATATATTTAAAATTTCATTTTTATATGAAAATAAGATACTTACAGTAACTAGACTAGCATCCATCGTAAATGTATTTAAAAAATGTTTAGTTTGTGGCATTTGAGAAATAAATGACACTATTGTCAGTTTTCCTTGTTTTAATAATTTTTGTCTTCTGTTAGCATCATTTACTCTAAATAAATTTCTATTTTCCCCAACATAAGAGTTTAATCTGGAAGAAAAAGAAAAAAAGAAAAAAAAAAAAAAAAAAAAGACAGAGAGAGAAAGAGAGAAAGAGATTAATTAAAATTTGATTATATGCTAAAATCGTAATTAAACATGCATTGAATAAATTATAAAACCAGATTTAGAAATATTGACTTACTTGTTGGCATTATAAGCAGTATTTACAGTCAAACTGAAGGATGCGTGTTCATTATAAGCATCCAATAATAGTTGATGATTGCCACTATCATAAACCAGAAAATATTGTTGCAGAAATTGACTGGCTATTTCTTGAGCTTCAGCATTTGAAGTGAATATGCGTTGGGTAGGAGGTATTTTTGATGCATCATCCATAACATCAAATAAGATTGGACGTGGTAGATCTACTCCATCCTGTAAAATAAATCATACATACTTAGGCTTTCTTAAATATATTAAATAGCAGTTAATTTAGTTGTTAATTTGAAACTATATCTTACCAGTCTCAGGAGTTTAGGGAACCTCCTCCGCACATCGCTGTTTTAAGGGAAAGAAAAGATAGAAGCCCGGGGGCTCCGCATTAATAAGAAAAATTAAAAACATGTGCCTTATTATTCAGAATCTAATATTAAATACAATAGAAACTTACTATCTTTATATGCTCATGAATTAATGTAAACTTACGTTAGAAAACATTAGAAGTATTGTTGAATATTTATACAGTTTTGAATATGTAATGAAATTAAATTAAAAATAAAAATAAATGAGAAATAAAGATCAGCATGAAATCTAAATATATAATTAATAAGTCTGAATATAAAAAAAAACATAAAATAAATGTGACAAATAAAAGATAAAACGAGCGTACGCGCATATCAATCATTTTAGATAAATTTCTGGTTTGAACGACAATGTTAATACTTCAACCATACATTACCTAACATATTCACTCTGTCGGGATTTATACTTGTTGCATACTGGATTACCAGCTAATTTTAATTCTTCTAGCTTGAGATCCTTGACAACGTCCAAATGATGCATTTCTCTTATCTAGAAATAAGAAAATTTATGAATAATACATAGTATTGAAGGATGAGAAATAAAGAAAAGAAACATTCTCTTCGGGATTATCCGGCATTTGTTTAGGCGATACCACATGAAGAATGCGTCACCCTATGTTTCGTTTCATGTTTCGTCGCATGGAAACCACTCGATGTTTCTCGTAGATAAATAGATGAATATTCGAGAGGGACCGAGAAGTTTCTAGAACGATAAGAAAGTATAAAAGAGAAGCGTTTCAGTTCGGACCGAGTTCAGTGTAAGTCCAGCTACGGTATAGTCAAGTGTTAGTCGACTTAATAAATTGTTACTTGTGATTACAATCACACTCCTCACTATTTTTTTACTATATATATATATATAATTTAAACATCCTACAGTATTTTTTCCTTGTGAAACTTATAAAAAAAAAAGAAAATATGTAATTACCTTATTGTCGCCTATGTACAATATTTTCAATTTAGGAAACTTTTTGTGAAGGACGTTGAGTCTTTCAATTAAGTTCAATTTGTTTCCATCTAAATTTAATGCCTCCAAGTTAGGGATATATTCTGCGACAATGTCCAATACGGTCATTAACATAACTGGTCGAAATAATGCACAGAAATAATCAGCAACAAGATCTGTAATATAAAAATATAATTAATTTTTTTTTTTTTTTAATAATATTTATCTTTCTGTAAAGATTTATTCATACCTGGATCTTGATGAAACTTTGACAAGTCTAATGCATTGTTTTCTTGAAAATATCGTTTTACCATAGCTTGCTTCAGTTGTTCTTTTAATTTATCATTAATTTCACAGTGAGGAAAACCTGGTTTAACTCTAACTTGAAGTTTAAAACCATCTGTGGTTGTTATTTTTCGATCACAGGCAAGAAGTGCATTTGTAGTTTTATGATCATCTACATAAAACACAGCTTCGGATTCCATAGTCTTGTACTGTAAAAAATTAGTATTAAATAAATTATGTAAAAATATGTGAAATATTAAGTAATACTTACCATTATAGGAACGAAAGTCTCAGGAGCAATATAACTCAAAAGATTGTTTATTATGTAATCTTTTGTATACTGCTGTCCATATGGCACCTAAAGAGAAATATATATTTGTTACTATATTGTGTCTTGCATTTCTATCATAGTGTGGTAGAAATAGGTATACATAAAGCTACGTTTAGTGTTAATGACAAATGTATTTGAATATTAGTTTAATATCGTAGCAATAATATTTCTATAAAATCATTAGAAAAAATGAATGCGAGAATGTATCGTTATCAAGAATTAAAAGAGTTAAACAGAAAGTCCCAGAAAATTAATCTGGCACAATATAAATGTATGTGTATATTGTATCGTATACTGATACTTACAATGATTTTATAAGAATTAGCTTCTGCGAGGGAGAGTGGTGGTCTAGAAAGTATGCCAACTCGGAAACCTCTGGGTGGCAAAGGGCTTTTTCTTCCCCTCGATAAACCTCGGCCTCTACCTCTAACAACAACTTGTCTGTTATTGTTGTTATTGTTATTAGAATTAACTCCCATCGGAGAATCGTCGTCTTTAAAAGCCTCTACAAATATTTCTCTCGCTATTCTCATATTTTTAGAGGGCCTTGGTTGTTGTTTGAATGATACACTAGGTTGAGAAGCATATCTCCTATCCCGTCTCACGTGTCTATCATCGTGTCCTGAATCATAAAAAGAATATATTTTGTTTCTAGCTTTCGATATTTGTTACAGCTATTAGATTTCTACTATCTTTACAAGAAAAAAAAATGAAAAATTCGAAAAAAATTAATTTTACGGAATAATGTAAAAAAATTATTTTTAGATAAAGTATATTAAAAAATAATATATTAATAATTATTTCGATATATATAAATGGAAACAAATGCAAACAATGAATAAGATATCGAGAATAAGTTGTCTTTGTTCTGAATTCACAAGCGTTGTAAAGCGTAGTTAGATCATAAATGATACTTTACCAAAGTAATGTTTATCCTCAGTATTATTCACTCGACCACCACGATTATCCCAAGTAGCTTTAGCAAATCTTTTAGGCATTCTGGGAATATTTAATATATTTTATAAACTCAAAAGTATAAAACTTTGCACTTTTGATGCACTAGGTTAGAAATTATTACGATCACCTGATGGAGAAAAAACGACCAACCAATCAAGCGCACAAACTGCAATGACCGTTCTAGGAACGACTGTACAGGTGAGTACATCGATGCACCACTAGGGGAAATTATTAAAAAATTGTACAATTATGTGATTTTCATATTAAAGAAAAATTGAAAAAATTTCAATTCAAATATATATTTTGACAATATTAATCGGAAGAAATAAATAAAATATTTTTATAATTAATAAATATTAATAAAAAAGGAAAAAGTACCGTAGACCGCAGCGCCATTTAGTAGTCTCTTTTGGAAGTTTGAATTTACATTCCCCGACATTGATGACTACTAAGGGGGGAGAATCACCAGAATATTTCTAGAATGACGTGTCCTTTGTTTTTCTATCTATTGTTAAAAAAGCAATATGGCGGTCTTTCTGGAAAAATATATATTTAAAAATTCTAAATTTTCAATAGAGAAATTATTATTAACATGAATAAAACAATCAAAAAGTTTATAAATGTAGGTTTTTGCACATTTTTGTTTGCATATAAATTACATAAAGATGAAAAATCGTATAATAGATTGTAGAATAGAAATAAATAGAAAATTATAAGAATCTTAAATTTTCAATAAACAAATTCTACTATAAATAAAATATTCAGATAATTTATTTTTGTTTGTTTTTCAAATCTTTGGTAGTTTGGACATAACATTACAAACTTTTTTAAATAAAATAAAGGATATAAATATAAAAAAAATATAGAAATTATAAATGATATGTATAAATATTGCTTAAAAATAAGTTTTCAGAAATTTTTGAAGTAAATTTTGAAAATACAATGACCAATAAGAACATATAGGCCAGTCAACGCGGGCCAAAAACTGATTTTCTTAGGTTCAGCTTGATTCTTTGATATAAGGGTAAGTTGACGACGCTGAATCGAATGGTGCTAATTTTATTTAAATTTGATCCCGAGGTTTTAAGAAAAAAGGTAAAAAAGGGTAAAAAATAGCCTTATCTATGAATCTAGGCATTTAATCAAAAAAAATTTCAAACAAAAGTTGTAGAGAATTAAAATATACATAAAAAATGTTCTATGAGTTATCTTCGTATTTTAAAAAATAAGCGAATAAAATTGGATTGAAGATGGGAAAAAAATTGTAAGAGTGGGAGAAAGCAAGCTTATCCCTCCGTCGCGTTTTACACGCGAGCGAGCTAGTATGCGTGCGAGCGTCCGTGTGCACTAATACACAAACGAAGGATCTTCGGCAATCTTCGGGACTCTCGGTCTTGAATGAAAGTGCGAGTGAGAGAACAAACCAATACTTCTCTCTTTTTATTTATCATGCGATAACGAGTATTATTGTCCTTGGCCATCGATTGTTGAGCGTTCTGATATTTCTCTTTTTATATTTTTTCTTTCGGTAGCGAGAATTTTACGTCTTGGCCATCGAGCGTCGAGCGTTTTGTATACGAGTGCGAGTGAGAAAGAAAACCGATATTTCTCTCTTTCTATTTTTTCTTTCGGTAGCGAGAATTTTTCGTTTTGGCCATCGTGCGTCGAGCGTTTTGTATATCTATATATATCGGCGTATAAGCGCGGCATTTTTAAATCGAATCTTGATGCTTATGGCACGCCGTTTCTTTATTTATTGTCAAAAATAATGAACCTTAAGTAAAAAAAAAAAAATAATTCATTTTAACAGAAACTATTATTATTTAGTTGAGAGTAAAAATAATGAATTAATTTTGTGCCTCGCCATAAAATTAATTAGAATAATTAATTGATATTAATTTTTTGACTTACAAAAATTTATTTGTATATCAAATTGAATACGTATTCTCTTTAAGACGAAATTTAAAATTTAAATATTTTTCCTATTAAATTATGTATTTTATAAAATTTTAAATTACTGACTTTTTGTCTCGTAAAAATTTATTAGTGTATCAAATTAAATACATATTTGAAAAAGAAGAATTTTATATCCACACATAAAATTAATTCAAGATATATATGAAAGGATATTCTAAAAACGTGGAATTTATTTTTTGTCTATACATAATTTTAATTCATTTTTATTATGTTATAAGAAAACAGTAATGCATTCTGATTCATCTTCGAAGTCTTAAGAATTGTACGAAAAAAATTGAGCAATTATCAATTGGTGCGTTAGCGTCAGTAGTAACGTCTTCGCTTCTCGCGCTGGTTTATTACCGTTCGATTCTACGTGGGGGAATTAATTTTTTTATAAGTTTTTCTATCCTTAGGTTATATATATTATTTTTACATTTCCTAATTTCTAATTATATATAGAAAAAAAATTAAAATTATTACAAAAAAATTCAAAGCAATAAATTTTTTTACATCCTGCACAAATAAACGAAGTTTATTACTTAAATTACAAATTCATCGTGTAAATATCATCCTAAAAAATGTCTCGTTTCAGCACGTTAAAAATTAATTTTTGTTATTTATTGGATATTATTTTATTTATAATTGGTAATTTTATTACTCGCGTAATAATGTTGATTTCTTAATAAAATTTATATCGTTAGTGCAAAATTTGAAAAAAATCTGAGGTGAGACTCACTGATCGTCTCCTTGTTAAGGATAGAAAAACTTATAAAAAAAATAATTCCCCCGCGAAGAATCGAACGGTAATAAACCAGCGCGAGAAGCGAAGACCTTACTACTTACGCTAACGCACCAATTGATAATTGCTCAATATTTTTTGTACAATTCTTAAGACTTCGAAGATGAATCAGAATGCATTACTATTTTCTTATAACATAATAAAAATGAATTAAAATTATGTATAGACAAAAAATAAATTCCACGTTTTTAGAATATCCTTTCATATATATCTTGAATAATTTTATGTGTGGTTATAAGAGTCTTCTTTTTCAAATATGTATTTAATTTGTTACTCTAATAAATTTTTACGAGACAAAAAGTCAGTAATTTAAAATTTTATAAAATACATAATTTAATAGGAAAAATATTTAAATTTTAAATTTCGTCTTAAAGAGAATACGTATTCAATTTGGTATACAAATAAATTTTTGTGAGTCAAAAAATTAATATCAATTAATTATTCTAATTAATTTTATGGCGAGACACAAAATTAATTCCTTATTTTTACTCTCAACTAAATAATAATAGTTTCTGTTAAAGTGAATTATTTTTTTTTACTCAAGGTTCATTATTTTTGACAATAAATAAAGAAACGGCGTGCAATAAGCATCAAGATTCGATTTAAAAATGCCGCGCTTATACGCCGATATATATAGATATACAAAACGCTCGACGCACGATGGCCAAAACGAAAAATTCTCGCTACCGAAAGAAAAAATAGAAAGAGAGAAATATCGGTTTTCTTTCTCACTCGCACTCGTATACAAAACGCTAGACGCTCGATGGCCAAGACGTAAAATTCTCGCTACCGAAAGAAAAAATATAAAAAGAGAAATATCAGAACGCTCAACAATCGATGGCCAAGGACAATAATACTCGTTATCGCATGATAAATAAAAAGAGAGAAGTATTGGTTTGTTCTCTCACTCGCACTTTCATTCAAGACCGAGAGTCCCGAAGATTGCCGAAGATCCTTCGTTTGTGTTTAGTGCACACGGACGCTCGCACGCATACTAGCTCGCTCGCGTGTAAAACGCGACGGAGGGATAAGCTTGCTTTCTCCCACTCTTACAATTTTTTCCCCATCTTCAATCCAATTTTATTCGCTTATTTTTTAAAATACGAAGATAATTTATAGAACACTTTTTATGTATATTTTAATTCTCTACAACTTTTGTTTGAAACTTTTTTCGATTAAATGCCTAGATTCATAGATAAGGCTATTTTTTACCCTTTTTTACCCTTTTTCTCAAAACCTCGGAATCGAATTTAAATAAAATGAGCACCATTCGATTCAGCGTCGTCAACTTACCCTTATATCAAAGAATCAAGCTGTACCTAAGAAAATCAGTTTTTGGCCCGCGTTGACTGGCCTAATAGTTGAGTACAATTTGATACCAAGTTAGCCAATCATTGAAAAATTACGTAAATATATATTGACAATGATTGGATTTAATTACAAAAAACATAAGCGTCTTATCCAATCGTAGTAAACTTTTAATACGAATATTTCGCTGTCAAAGAAATTGTCGTTTTGATTGGAAATTCGGTTAAGATCAGTTCACACATTTTATTAAGACCAACAATATAATCATGTTTGTAAAATAGATAATTTCTTAAAGGCTAAATTTAATGGATCGTCACTTAGTTGCTGTCATTTCTGATAATCGGCATACGATATGCCAACTCACCTACTATTATGTAGATATGAATTTTATTACAAAAGTATTAAAATTTGTGAAAAAGTATTAATTTATCATGAGCTAGAGTGACGCTTTATATATTTAAACTTATTAACGAGGGAACATACACTTTGTCATGATGGCGAACACACTTGTCGCAAGTAGTCAAGATAATACTTCGAAATTCTTAGAATCCCTCCAAGCCGATTTGAAGTACCTTGCTTCTGAAAGTAAGAAAAAATATCCTCAAATAAAGGAAGTAAGTTACAATTACTCATATCATTTTATTACACACACACATTATTCTATTATATTACTTAAATTAAATGTAGGTTAAGTTTTAAAATGTAACGTTAGAGTTACTAATATACTAATAAGCATAATATTATGATTGTTTTTAATAGAAATAATTATATGGTATAGATAATTCATATCAATTAACAATAATGCAATAAGAAATTATGTATTAATATGAAATCATTTTTTACAGTAATGCGAGGAAGGAATAACAAAAATAAGGTCTGCTATGAGTGCATCTGGAGGTCCAATATATTATATTGTAAATCAAATCTTATACCCTTTAGTTAAAGGTTGTGAAAGTAAAGATATAAAAATCATTAAAGTTAGTATTTTATAATGATTATATTATTATAATTAAAAGATATCACACATGAACGTCATGTTATTTATACATTATTACATATTAATAATATTATTCAATTTTTTTAGTTTTGCGTAGGTATAATGCAACGATTAATAACTCATCAAGCCATAGATCAGAAAGGTGCTCGTTATATTACAGATACATTATGGATACTTATGGAAACAGGGACCGATGAAGTTAAAGTTTTACAGACTGTAACCTTTACTAATAATTTAAATTGGCTGCTGTCTTACAGTTAAGACGCGCAGGCGTATTAGGCTTAGAAAGATTCGAGAACGTTAATAACGGGACAGAAAATATAGAAACGGTTAGTAGTTTGCTAAGCAGAGACGGTTAGAGTTCAAATTGCGAAGCTAGTAATAAGCCAATAAAATAAGAGTGAATATTAGCTGTAAATGTTGTTTCTCTTATTTGCAGGTAATGTAACTAATGTACATAGTGTAGTTTTAAGTGTAATTTGTATTTGTACAATGTAAAGCAATGCAGATAATGTAGTTTAGTGTAAATAATATTAATAAAATAATCGAGAGAGACTCTTATTTGCAGAAACTCAAGGCAGTTATATTTCCAAGACATCATCCTTATAAGAACTGTATAGAATATACCTTATAAAACAATTATTTTTTGCTAATTAATTAATTTATTGCTAATTAACGAAAAAAAATTCAATTAGCTGAGATGGACAGGTTAAAATTTACATTTATTCTGAAAGCACATCCCAACGATCCAAAGTCAAACGTGATATAAAAGATCACGAATATATTTTTAAACGAAGAGGAATAATACCAACGTAATATACATAAGATGAAAACGCTATAGAAGAGTATATAGTTTGTAAGAAACACGTGTATTATAACTCGCGAGCAATATATTATTTTTATAAAATAGTTTTTTTCCAAATATAATCAATCGAATATGTTTAATTCGAAATAATTAATATTGTTATCTTGGGTGATTTCTATTAATTATTGCAATGTAAAACTTCATATTATAAATTTTGGTATTAAACGCATTGCATAACTTATATGTATAAGTATATTATATCAAAGTAAAAGTGCAATTTTATATATTTATAAATATTATCATATATTTATATTTACAGGTTGCAGATGCAACAGTAAGACAATTGGTATCATTAGTATTTGAACGAGTAGTTGCAGAAGATGAACAAACGCTCGATCATCCAGAAATTGAAGAAGTTAATTTGGAGGAATTAAAAACTCCGACAAATCAAGCACCGAAAGGTCTTGGACCTTGTGCTGCTGATGCATATTTAATGTTTCAGGTAATTTCATTGATTTTTTCTGCCTAATTAAGAAGAGAATTAAAATTAAGATTAAATGTTTCGTGTATTTTAAAGGATTAATACAATAGTAAATAAATATCGATTTTGAAATATATTTTCAAAAAAAATAGAGTGAGAAACAAATTGAATAGAAAGATAAATAAGCGAAACCGATAAAAACGATCGAGATTCTCTAGTGGATTATAAACTTGTATGTACATGAACACACATCTATATGATAATCGTCAAATCGAAAGAGTAGGAAATTCGCCATAGCTTCGGAAAGATATATATCTATTATGATTGTTTTCGTTGCAACCAATACCCATGTACGTCTATCGATTTAGAAAATTTAGTGACTGTATTTGCCAAAAATTCCTCCTACGTGGAGTCCTCCGGCGATTGGATTGAGCTAATTGTAAGGAAGGTGAAAGGGTAATTAGAACAAAATAAAACACGTGGTTGAGCCAATAAAAATGCTAATGCTTTATTGGCTCATCAGGGAAAAGCCTTACGGCATAAAAACCCTGTAAGAATATTACATTACGTTAAAATGATGATCAACCACGGATAAACCCGTGGTTGACTTCTCCTCTCTCTACCAGCGGTCACCTACGGGCAAAGCACGTGGTGCCGCTCCTCTCGTTTATCCGTTCAAGATGATTGGTACCAATAAAGAACTTTCTTACCGTTTCGTATCGCCTCTCCCTTTCTTTATCGTTAATTACCGCCTCTGCGGTTCGTCACCTTTATCGTTAATTACCGCCTCTGCGGTCCGTCACATTTCTATCGTCGACCCTGGGATGTGATGGCACTACCCCTGGGATGTTGAATCGTCTACTATGTTCGTTGGAAAAATGAATTGCTCTCTTAAGCGTCTGGCGAAAGACTAGAACGAATGTCCTCGATAATGGGCCCAGCAGGGCGCGCACACGCTCGGCGCAGAGTGGTGGGGATACGATCGCTAATGTCGGACTAAAGGCGCGTTTTACAAAATGTTACTTTCTCGCTCACGATCGATTCCGATCGTACAGTGACTTTCTAGGATTTTTCGAAAATATCGTCGTATCATCCTATATCTCGACAAATTTCGTTTCAATTTCACGAGACACGTTATATATGTCATCAAGCATTATTCTCTTTTTTCTTGTTTTATTTTCACTTCACCGCTCAGGAAAACCCCTCAGGAAACATCGCCTTTTTTCTTTCAGGAATGTAAGATCGTCGAAAAAAGTTGATCACTCGTCGTGTGTCGTTAACAAGAGATCTTTGTCTTTGTAATATTTTTTGTAATATTTACAGAAGGATCTGTAGGGAGCCACTGAGGTAAAAGGTAATGCACGTTTAATCTTGAAATTTCCGAGATTTCTCCTTTACGTTTCCTCAGTTTTGGTGTCATCAACTTTAGACGATTTTAATTTGTACTAGTGCCTTGTCATACACGCATACAATATGACATATGTCATACACGCATGACATAACTTACATTTTTATAACTATAGTAATAGGCATTACACTTCTCTGCATTAGTTTTAGAAATCTCGAAAACTGAAACAAGAATATAAATGTATACTGATACTGGTCAAAAAGCTGCTAGAGATTATATAAGAGATAGGTGATTGATCACCCATCGAACTGGTACTTTCGGAAAATAAAAAATAACTCGTATATATTATTGAAAGTTTATTTTAATCTTTGAATACAATGTTCTAAATATTACAATATAATACAATCAATATAAAGTTATATTTTATATAAAACAACTATAAAATTTTGTATATGAAAAATAAGTTAAAAGTTAAAAGGTACAAGTTAGCAAGTTAAAATAAAAGTTAATTAAGTACATTATAAACTATATCCGGATAAGGATAATGAATTCCCATGGCATCGTATCTGTCATGAAGTTTCATTTCTTTGGCAATATATAACATTTCTTCCACATTTAATTCCGGCAGTCTCCATAATACAGATTAAATCCTTTCATTTCTTAACCTGTTACTAAATTGTATTTTTATAGCAGCCTCTCTAAGACGTCCAAAATTACAATTATTGCACATAATTTCAAGCGTGTAAAGAAAACTTGATGTCGATTCGTTCTCTCTTTGCTTTCGGTTTCTGAACGTTCTTCTATACAACTCGTATACCGGAACTTCTTTGAAAGTATCTTGTAATATATGTGCAAGATCTTTGTACGAGGAATTACTTAGTTCTGTAAGACTTAATCCTGTTTCTTTCTCGACGTCGGTAAAAACATGAGGTTCAATCAGTTTTAATAGGAAAGGCACTTTCATTTCATCCGGAAGCTCAATTCTACGCATGGTTTTATTAAATGGTTGCTCCCAACAAATAAATTCATTGTTACTTGGATCGAACTTAGTAATTAGTCTAATAGCTTTAGATACGAAATATTCCAAATCTTCTTTGACAGTGGTATCCTTCATTTTGTCGAATATATTTCTAAAACAAATTGAAAATTATTCGTTAGATCTTTTGTTTCACTTTCAGCAACGAACACTATGTTCTTATCTCGTACGTAAGATAGAGATTTTTCGTGTAATTATTAAAATACCTTACCTCGTTGATTAAGAAAAATAAGAACACGAGCACGAGGAAGTTGCACGTTGGATGATTTTTCGTTAAACGATGAATTTATGTATCACTTAGAATTCCCAAATTAAAATCGATGGAGCTCGAACAACTCAACTCGAGCAACTTAAACTTGAACAACTAATTTTTTGGCAAGAACGACTATTAGCTTCAATGAGCAAGACAGTAATAAGGAAAAACTTGTTAGGAAGAGCCTTTTATAGGGTTCTAGGTGCAAGAGAGGGGTGAAAAATTGAATGAATTTTGAATTCATGGTGATGGAAATCTTGAAAACAGTGTGCGTCCATTGTAAAAAAGGGAAAGTCTTACCGGAAGGTTTCTAACTTTTGACCCTGACTACACATGCATTGCTGATGAATAAGGAAGCAAAAGGTGTTTGTTTATTCTGTTTTTTACTGTAAAAAGTATCGAAAAGGGACATTGTCCTTTGGAAAAACCAATTGTTTGTTTTCCTTTTATCGCTATTGATAATTACGATTGAAACAAAATTAAATGATATTTTAATCCTCAGGTAAAAACTTTTTAATTCAGGAATGTGAAGAATTTTGACATTAATAATAAAAGAGAAGAAATACACAGAATAGTTTTCCTTAAGGGTTTACGATCGTGCAAGAGTACTTCCAAATTTTTCAAGCTAAAAATTTTATTGATTTTTTAAAGAAAAATTTTTCTTACTGTTTAGGAAATAAAATAAAAAATGAGATGAACGCCGAGCACTCTACAATTGCAGATTTGAATTTTAAATAATTCCGTTACAAATAGGTGGTCGACTAATGTTGCCGTACGTGAGGCGATTTAAAGCTAATTAGGATTATATTAATCCCGCGAGTAGACGAAAAGTGATTATATTAATCACTTGAGTTGTCTGAGAAACGGAACGAGATCGCAAATAAGAATCAGAGAGTCCTTGAAAAATCACGTCGTAACCGTTTGAGAATTTCAACTATAATGGCTGCCAGATAACGGCTGTCTAAAAGGCCGGCGTTACAGCTAGGCGTCAAAAAAGGCGCTAGGGAACGAAGCGTGTTCCTAGTGCGGCAACTTTAAGTTGGCGCCGTTTCTTGGGAATATATATTCCCAAACACTTACTTTTGGAATGTCTGTTTGAGAGGAAATGGAAATATAAGAGTAACCTTGAAATATCAATGTGTTCATTTATTTTTGGATACAATGAACGTATCCAAATGTTTTGTAATCTTTCATTTCTTCTATCGAAATGATCGAAAGATAAATTCGATTATGATTTTTCTTTTGATTGTAAGATTTCTCTAACACACGTGCAGAGGGTGACTCGTAATAGTAATAATACTCGTAATAGTAATACACGAATAATCTAGCTTCGTAGATTTTCTTTTCTACTAAATTTCTACGACTACGACGCAATAAGCTTTTTCTCGAGAACTAACGTTGGGATACTCGTACGAAAGTCACGATAGAACGTAACGTGGACAAGTAGATTCTAACGATACCTTGGAAGCAAAAATTTCAGTATAGCTTCCGGCTATTTTCATGTGTATGTAAATATAAAAATATTGTGTAACATTATGAAAATAAAAGTAATCGATAAAATCCCGTTCTTTATTGTATAATTCATAGAACAAATTTACCAAAATTTTACCATTTATTCTTTTTTTTTTTTTTTTTGAGTAACGATCAATACACCAATTGGTACGGACATGTTTATATTTTGCTCTTAATCTCTTATCCTACTGTTTATACACATTCAATAGTTGGAATAAGGTCGTTAGACAGCCGTTAAATTTGAAATCTTTTGACTCGGTCACGTCAATGGATATAAGCCTTTCGCATATCCTTGATCAGGATATGTAAACATTCAGGTCACCGCCGTGGCAAATAGCTACTGGATCCAGTCGTCCGACTACTCCTTATAGCAGGAAAAGACCAAGAGCAGAGGATGATAACATCAATAAAAATCATGAAATGGAAGGAGTTTTACTAACAGCAAATAGGTACTCAATCCTAAGTGAGTGCACGGAAGTAGATGCAAAGGCTCCAGTAAATGGACAGTCACCAAAAGCGCCTCCTCCTCCTCCTCCTCCGATATATATAGATGACGTTATTGATATTCAATCGCTGAAGAAATGTTTAGAAGAAGTCGTGCATGAAAAAAGCTACACTCTTAATATTAGCAATAATCAGGTTCGTGTCCTGCCGGCTGATCCGGAGTCTTATAGAAGGATTGTGAGAATTTTGAAGTCATCGAACGCTAATTTTCACACATATCAATTAAAACAGGAACGGTCGTTTCGGGTTGTCTTGCGAAACATTCATCATTCCGTTGATTTGAATGCCCTAAAGGACGAACTTCAAGAGCTTGGGCATGATGTTGTAAACATAAGCAATATAAGACACAGGGTAACACATAACCCGCTATCAATGTTCTATATTGATTTGAAACAGAAACCAAATAATAACACGGTATATAACATAAACAAACTAAACAATATAATAGTCAAAATAGAACCACCCCTAAAAAAGAAAGAAATAGTTCAATGCAAAAGGTGCCAAAGGTACGGTCACACTCAGAGGTATTGCAATCGCACATACCAGTGTGTCAAATGTGCAAGTCAACAGGCAACGGCTGATTGCAAAAAATCCATAGAGACTCTACCAACCTTTATTCTATGTAGCGGCCTCCATACTGCGAACTACAAGGAATGTCCACATTATCAAGAACAGCTTAACTCTTTCGCTACGGCACTCCGTTCCGCGGGAGTAGCGCCACTGAACGGGACACCGCGCCGTGCAGTGGCTTACGTTTTTCAATGGCATTTTGGAATTCTCTTGTGTGGATACTTTTTTGAGTGTTATGTAACATCTTTTTCGTCATTTTATATGAAAAACATAAAAATGAGTACATTTTGAGTATTCAGAAATTAACATATTAACAATTTTTAGTGTAAGCGTAGGTGTGTACGGACACCGACTATAGCGAAAGGGTTAAGAAAACATTCCCTAAACCAAGGCTCAGGGAAAATCATAATATTCAGACCAACCTACAAGCCGACCAGGTGGGAAAAAACCAACATTAAACAAATCCACTGGTGTCTTATGCTCAGGCAACGAAGGAAAATAATCAACCGTCAAATAATCCAAACCTGGAGACATCCAATAACGAAAATACAAGCAATTGTACAGAATCTTCCGAAAGTCTGAGGAAATTGGAAAAACTTATTGAAAACCAATTTGAGCAAATGAACAACCTCATCTCATTATTTTCTATATATCTTTTTGCGGTCGGCGACATTTTCGGCCGGGTGAGTAGCAGGTCGACGCGATTTTCGCGCATGTGTTGGGCACGTTATAGGTACAATAAAATTACCTTCTACATAAATTATCTTATAGAAATTGTCATATTTTGATAGTTTATCTATATTTCTACCATTAAGAATATAATTTTGTAATTTTAATCTCTGTATTTTAGTTTTGTATGATAATTTACAAAACATTGTCCAAGACTAAAAAGAACCGTTTATTAATTCTAATCATATCTCCGTTAAGATGAGTCATTTGACACTTGATACGAAAGGGTATCAACAGTTTAAGAACATTCTCAAATACCTATACGGCATTCCTATTGTTTATAAATAACGTAATCAAACATAAACACCGTTTAGGCAAGTCAAAAAAAACTAAACTAGAACTTTTTTGGGCTACAATCTGATTTTTTAATCAAAGGGTAATTTGATGACTCTGAATCGAATGGTGCTAATTTTTTTGCAATCGGATGAGCCGTTTTTGAGAAAAAGGCTTAATAAGGTTAAAAAATATCTTTATCTTTAAATCTAAGCATTTAATCAAATAATGTTTTAAACAAAAGTGGTGGAAAATTGAAAAATACATAAAAAATGTTCTAAAGGTTATCTTCGTATCTGCAAAAATAAGCGAGAAATATTTTAAAAAAATAATTGTAAGAGTGGGGGCAAATCCCGCCTCTCCGTCGGTTTTTACACTCGAGCGGGCTAGTGTGCGTGCGAGCGTACGTGTGTACTAATCATAAACGAAGGATCTTCGGCAATCTTCGGGTCTCTCGGCTATGAATGCGAGGGCGAGTGAGAGAAGAAACTGATATTTCCTCCTTTCTATTTGTTCAGGCAATAGAGAGTATTTTTATAAAATACATAATTCAATAGAAAAAATATTTAAATTTTCAATTTCGTCTTTAAAAAAATACGTATTCAATTTGATATACAAATAAATTGTTGTGAGGCAAAAAATTTATATCAATTAATTATACTAATTAATTTTATGTCGATGTTAATTTACTCGCGACTAGATAATAATAGTTTCTGTTAAAATGAATTATTGTTTTTCTTTTAATCAAAGTTCACTATTCTTGACAATAAATAAAAAAACGGCGTGCCATAAGCATCAAGAAAGAGAGAAATATCGGTTTCTTGTCCCACTCGCACTCGTATACAGAAAGCTCAACGATCTATGCCCAGACAAAAAATACTCGCTATCGCCTAAACAAATAGAAAAAAAGAAATATTGGTTTCTTCTCTTACTCGTACTCGCATTTATAGTCGAGAGATCCGAAGATTGCCGAAGATCCTTCGTTTGTGTTTAGTACACACGGACGCTCGCACGAACACTAGCCCGCTCACGTGTAAAAACCGACGGAGAGGCGGGACTTGTCCCCACTCTCACAATTATCTTTTACAATCTTTTTTCGCTTATTTTTGCAAATACAAAGATAAACTTCGGAACATTTTTTATGTATTTTTCAATTCTCTGCAACTTTTGTTTCAAACTTTTTTCTATCAAATGCCTAGATTCTAAGATAAAGCCATTTTTACCCTTTTTCTCAAGACTCCGGAATCAGATTGCAATAAAATTAGCACCATTCGATTCAGCGTCGTCATATTACTCTTAGATATAAAAATCAGATTGTAGCCTAAAAAGTTCTAGTTTGGCTTTTTTTTGACTAGCCTACGTTGTCGCCGCTCAGGCGCCATCCGACCTGTGGCACGAATAGCCGTGGCGCCGGAAAGTTATCGTAAGTAAATTGTCAAGTATCAGCAAATAATGAAGACTCTACGTATCGCGGTTTGGAATGCCAACGGTCTAATGCAACGAAAAGTTGAGTTGGAAGCTTTCTTGAAACATCAGGACATTCAAATAATGCTGGTATCTGAGACACACTTTACTGACAAAACTTATTTCAAAATTTTTGGCTTTAAGGTTTACTGCACGAATCATCCAAGTGAAAGAGCACATGGAGGTACAGCGATATTAATTTAATCTAGTCTAAAACATTACGAACTTGCACCCTATAAACAAGACTATTTTCAGGCAAAAAATGTAATGATTTACGACTGGCATAGCCTACTAGTTTTATTCATGTTAAGGGTTTTTTTTGGCCACAACTCGTCACGCTGGCCAAGCGGGTTGGCGAGTATAAAATTTTTGGATATTACGAAGGGAGAATTTGTGGGTTGAAAGGAGAGTCAGGGATAGGACAATGGTTTCACCCGTATGGTCTTGGGAGATAAACTAAGGCTCGCGTAGGCAGGGGCTCGTCCCTGAAGTAGATCTGTCAACTATCGGGTTCATAGTTGAGTATCTACCCGCTTCCTGTTAGACCAACAGAAAAGCGCAGGCTCTCATTCCCCGGAGGTCTTCTAAATGCTGATCAAGGCAGCGATCAAAGCATCCGGAAGATAGAGGGTGCTAAGAATCCCCGGGTTCGACCTGGCTGCCAATATGAAAAGACCAAGCATGATAATGGATCGAGCGAAAAGACACTCCATCGAAGGAAATTAAAGAACAAAAAATTATTAATGATAGCTACTTACAACTGCAGATCACTGTAGAGAGATTCACAATTATTTGACCTTGAAAATGAAACGAGAAAAATCAAATGGGATATATTAGATCTTGCAGAAACAAGAAGAAGAGGAGAACAATTCAATATCCTACCATCGAGAAATGCCCTACTGTACAATGGACATGAAAGTGAGAGTCAAAGAGGGGTAGGCTTCTTAGTTAAAAAGTCATTGGTGAAAAACATCGTTGAATTCAAAGGAATCTCAGATCGAGTAGCGTACATACTTATACAAACATCGAGAAAGTATAAAATAAAAATAATTCAGGTCTATGTCCCTACCTCATCGTACACGGAGGAAAAGATAGAAATGTTTTATGAAGACGTCATAAAAGCGAGAGAATGTGGAAACAGGTGCAATCAGGAAATAGTGATGGGGGATTTTAATGCTATCATAGGACAAAAACAAAGCGGAGATGAAGAATATATTGGAAAATTCGGATTAGGCCAAAGAAATAACAGAGGAGACAGACATGCTGTTAAATTTTCAATCAAGCCAGAAGCTATACGCCATGAACACATTCTTCAATAAAAAGCCACAGCGAAAGTTGACATGGATAAGCCCAGATAGTCGCACTAAGAACGAGATCGACTACATACTCGCATCCATAAAATCGACTATAACGGATATTACAACAATAAATTCGTTTAACACAGGAAGTGATCATAGGCTTGTTCGAGCAAAGGTTACAATTAAGAAAGAAAACAGATTTAAGGCCAAACAAAGCAAAAAACCGACTATTAAGACTCAGACACTTAAACAAAACAGAGTGAGATATCAAGAACTTATAACACAATCATTACAACAAGAAGACACTGATGATATAAATAAAATAGCCAAAGATATAACAGTTTTTGCCTTCCCTGTTACGTCCCAGAAGGGGATTGCACAGGGAAGCAATAACAAATTTCGAAATTTAGTTTTGTAAAACAAAAATATATTCTTTAAAGGATAATTTCAATTACTCAATAATGTTCACAAAATATACTCGCGACGTAACGCGAACGCTACTTAGTACAAAAAAATGTTTAACTTATAACATATGTCGAACACAGTATCAAATGTAGAAAATTAATGCATAACTTAATGCGGAAATAGTAGACTAAGTTAATGTAAAAATAGTAACTTAATTTGATGAGCAAAATTCGAATTATTCCTTTGACTGACTTCGGTAAAAACTAAACTAACTCTTCTATCTTGCGCTCTACAGATCGTTCTAAGCGCCCAATCTGCTTCGATTCTTCATCAATTATCGACTGTGTCAAATCACGGACGCGGCTAAAATAATCGAGGATGTGCTCCTCTGGTTTTTTAAATTCATTAGCTAGTTGTCCGCGATAGTAATTTGATCCATGTGCTGGCAAGAATGCATCCTTTAGCCGATCTATTAACTGCTCTACTTTAGTTATTTTCAGATTTTCGACCACTATATATGCGTGACCGTTAAATTTTGAAATAAGCAGCCTGGTAAGTGAAGTTTCTGTTTCAGCAGTATAATCAGCGGACAAAGAATCAAAAGCCCTTTTACATGCTCTCGCAAATTGAGAAACCGAGATGTTGTGACCATCGAACTTCAGTACTGCTTCTGTAATTTAGCGCAGTTTGATAGATGCATGTATTGTACGTGGAAGTGGAGAGGGCGGATGAGGTGCAGCAACTGCCCCTCTCAAATACTCTAATTCACGCTTTAATCGCTCGTTTTCTGTTTTTAAATCGTTACTATTTTCAAAAGGAGTAATAGTTGTTCGAAGCCGTGTAGCAGGCCGCGGGGAGCTACTTCGCGACAAATTTGGCGATCTAGATACAGTGATGAATGAGTCTACCGGAGTTCGCGAAGGTTCAAATCTATGAAAACCGTCAAAATTCTCACCTACGGACTAACGGATTTCATCTTCTGTTAGCTCCAGTCTTTGCTCTTTTTGTGCCAACTCCTTATTGCGAAATTCTAACTCGCTCTCTCTGTCCTGTCCAGTTCTTCCTGTCTTTTATACACTTCTATCTGCAATTTACCCAGCTCTTCTTGAAATAATATAATCTCTTCCATTTTTCTTCGTATAATTAATTCCTTTTCTGCAATTTCATCCTGAAGTCCCCCTAACGTCTCGTCCGTTATAGGAGAATCTGCCGTGACTAGTGTACGCTCTGATACCATATTAAACCGTTTCCTTACAATCTCACTAGTATTTCTTTTTCTTTGTGAAACTTTCGATACCACCGATTATTGTGTCTTCTTTGTGAATATTACGATACCACTGCTTTCAAAAGTTTTTTTTATTTTTTTATCTTCCTTGTTAATCTTTCGATCGCACTAGTTTTTTTTTTGTATCTTCCTTCAGGAATCTTTCGATCCCACCGATCTTTTTTCTTCCTTGGGAATCTTTCGATCCCACCGCTTTTTTTTTCTTCTTTGGGAATCTTTCGATTTTTTTTCGTGGGAATTTTCGAAGCCGCAACAAAAACCGTAAAAACAACATATACAAATAAAGACAAGATCACAGAGCAAACAAAACAAAAAATAGAAAAAAGAAGAACCTTATACAAGGAGGGAAAGTATGACACCGAAGAATACAGAGAGATAAGAAGAGAAACAAGACGGATGATAAGGAAAGACCAAGAAAAACATTATGAAGGGGAAATAAAATCTGTAATAGAAAATAACAAGAACATGAGGTGCTTAAGGAACAAACTGGGAAAAAGAGAAATAATCTCTATTAAGAACAGTGAGGGAGAAGAAATAAGGGATAGAGACGAAATAGTGAGGACAAAAGAAAAATTTTACAAATCACTATACAACACACAAATTGAGAAGCCAGAACAAGCTAAGAAATATCCCAAAGTGATGAACGTTGGGTCGGAAGAAATCCCGGAAATTAAGGAGGATGAAATCATGTACGCCCTAAAATCTATGAAAAGAAATAAGGCTCCAGGTGAAGATAACGTCATGACAGAAATGATTGAAGAAGCCGCAGAAATAATTGTCCCAAGGCTAAAAGGTCTAGTCAACCATTGCCTAGAACAAGGAAACATCCCGGAAAGCTGGAACAATCCCTTGATCGTAATATTATTCAAAAAAGGTGATACATCATTACTTTAAACTACAGACCGATTAGTCTGCTCTCACACATGTATAAACTACTTACAAAGATCATCACTCACCAGTTATCGGAAAAACTAGACGATTATCAACCAGTAGAACAAGCAGCCTTACGGAAGGGGTTTAGTACATGCGACAATCTCCTCACAGTGAAAATTCTAATAGAGAAATCAATCGAGTACAATTTCCCTCTGTATATGGCCTTCATTGATTATGAGAAGGCATTTGACTCTATCGAACACTGGGCACTAATAGAAGAACTCAACCATGCACGAATTGACTCTCGATATATACTAAACCGATTAGAAGCATATACCAACATGCTAGAGCAACCATCAAAATGTACGAATGCACTAACAGCTTGCCGATCGAGAGAGGTATTAGACAGGGAGATACAATCTCGCCTAAATTATTTACTTTGGCACTCGAAGGCGTTTTTAACAGGATGTACTGGTCGGGTAAAGGAATAAATATCAATGGCGAAAGACTAAATCATCTAAGATTTGCAGACAACGTTGTTCTGTTCGCGGAAAATGAGGAAGACCTAAAAAATATGATAGCAGAATTAGAGCAAACATCAAAGGAAATAGGACTTAAAATCAACCTAAGTAAAACAAAGACAATGTGTCGACAAGACCCACAAATAACTGTAAATGGAACACGGATAGACAACGTCAGGGAATATATATATCTTGGACAAAGTGTGACACTGGGAAAGCAAAATATGGAAATAGAGAGAAGACAACGACTGGGATGGGTAGCATTCGGAAAACTAGCTTTCATTCTGAAAAACAAAAAGATACCCCAGCACTTACGATCTAAAGTATTTGACCAATGTATTCTCCCTGTCATAACCTATGGAGCTCAAACCTGAACCCTTACAAAACAAATAATAACAAAACTGAAAGTGACACAAAGGGCTATGGAAAGGGCAATGATCGGTATCTCATTAAGACACAGGAGAAGAAAGGAATGGATCAGGCAGAGAACTAAAGTAACTGACATAACAACAAGAATAACACAGTTGAAATGGAATTATGCCGGACATATAGCTCGCATCAAGGACAATAGATGGAACGCTAAGATGCTCAAGTGGAGACCATGGGCGGGAAAAAGAAATAGAGGTCGACCAGTAACTCGATGGTACGACAATATTAGGAGATCAGCAGGACTACCATGGATAAGAATCGCACAGGATAGGGAGAGATGGAGAACGTTAAGTGAAGCCTATGCTCAATGCTGGCTCAAAGCCTATATCAATAGCTTCCATATTTAATGCCATTCTACGTCTAGGATACTTTCCTACCACCTGGAAAATAGCTGTGATAACGCTCATTCATAAACCAGGGAAAGCAGCAAGTGAAGTTACGTCATACCGACCAATTAGTCTTTTATCCGCTCTGTCTAAACTATTTGAAAAAATGCTAATGATTAGCCTCTACGCTGAGCTGGACTCTAAAGTTCTCCCTGATCATTAGTTCGGATTTCGAAAACACCATGCAACAATTGAGCAAATTCAACGCATAACTAGAAAGATATCACAAGATCTAGAACGAAAAAAAATACTGTTCAGCGGTATTCCTGGACATTAGGCAAGCCTTCGACAAAGTGTGGCACACGGGACTGCTTTACTGTTGAGGAAATAAAATAAAAATTGAGATGGACGCCGAGCACTTTACTGCTGGTCTGAATTTCAAATAATTCCGTTACAAATTGTTAGTTGATAAGTGATACCGTACGTGAGGCGACTTAAAGAACGTTTTTGGATTATGTTAATCCCTGAGTGGGCTTTAAATGATTATATTAATCACGTGAGTGGTCAAAGAAACGGAACGAGATCGACAATGAGCAAACTGAGATTCCTTTTTCGTGATCACGTCGTAACCGTTAAAGAGATCAAACTGTAATGGCTGCCGGAGAAGCCGGCGTTGCGGCGAGGCGTCAAAAGGCGCTGAGGAACGAAGCGTAGTTTTCTAGTGCGACAACTGTCGGTTGGCGCCGTTCTTTGGGAATGCTTATTCCCAAACATTCCGCCCGCCATCAGCAACGGGGTTGATGATGAGTCAGGAGTTTCCTTGTGGAGTCACCAGTAGCACGGCGAGCTTGGCTATTGGCCGGGTGAGCGTGGTGGTTGTCGTTTTGAGAGACACCACCCTAGTGAGTTCATCTTCCCCTAGCAACAGCTTTAGTACTATAGCCATGGGCCACTTTCCTGGAGGCAGCCTCTCATCAGTAAGCAGAACTAGAGAGCCGATCTGTATATTGTTGTGAGAGTGCTGCCACTTCGAAATGGCTTGCAATCGCTGTAAGTATTGAGTAGACCACAAGCGCCAGAACTGCTGCATCCGCTGTTGGATGAATTGCCTTCGGGACAGCCGATTGACCGAGACGTCTAGAAGTGAGGGCTCGGGGACCGCATTGAGAGCGGTCCCAATGAGAAAATGCCCTGGGGTGAGCGCTGTCGTGTCCTCTGGGTCATCTTTGAGCGGCTCGAGAGGTCGTGAGTTGAGTATTGCTTCTATTTGAGCAAGGAGCGTGGATGCTTCCTCGTATATGAGTAACGTGTCTCCGACCGTGCGCTCGACGTGGAACTTCAGCGATTTGACCACTGCTTCCAACTTACCACACATGTAGGGCGCTGCAGGTGGGTTGAAGTGCCACTGTGTTTTGTCTTGCACTAGTAGCGCGGAGATCTTGAGATGTCCAGGTGAGCTGCCAGCGAAGCAGCGCTCAAGTTGCGCATCCGCGCCCAAAAAATTGGTTCCGCAGTCGGAATAGAGTGCGGACGGGGTCCCGCGTCTTGAAGTGAACCGTTTGTATGTTGAGATGAACCCTTCAGCTGTATAGTCGGAGACCACCTCAAGGTGAGTGGCCGATGTTGTGAGGCAAACAAATACGCAGATCCATCCTTTATAGGTTTTTGCCCTGCGGCCTCGCCATGTTTTGAGCGTAAGTTGTCCAGCGTAGTCGATGCCCGTGTGGAAAAAGGGGCGTGATGGTGTGATTCGCGCCAGAGGTAGTTGGCCCATCAGCCGCTGGGCACGGATCCCCCTGTGGCGAGCGCACATCATGCACCTGAGGATGTGAGACTTGACTGGGGCTCAACCTCCGACGATCCAATAAAGTTGTCTGATAAACGCCAGAGTAGCCTGAGTTCCTCCATGCATCGTCTGCTTGTGAGCGTGAGTGATAATGAGTTCTGAGAGTCTTGAGGTCCGAGGAAGAATTGCCGGATGTTTCGTGTCATTAGAGAGTTCTGATCTTTTGAGACGACCGCCCACTCTGAGCACACCTTCATTGTCGATGAAAGCGGTGAGTCGGCTGAGTTGTTGTAAGCTTGGCAGGTGAGATTGTCGACTGAGCAGAGCGAGTTCCTCTTGGAAGAATGCGGCCTGAGTTTCCTTGACCCAAAAGAGTCGCGAGTCTTTCAGATTGGCAGCTGAGATGAGGACTGCTGGGGTTGAGTCGATCCTCCTAGAGAGTCTCTTCATTGCTCTGCTACAGAGTGAGGTGATCCTGAGCAGCTTGTTGAGAGTCGAGAACTTGTAGATGAGGTCCCAATGATATTAAGGAATGGATCGTACTGAGTGATGTGCAACGTTAGCACGAGCTTCCTGAGCACATATATCATCTGGGGCCTCATCAGTTTGAGCAGGCCATGAGTCCTCTGATTGAGTCATCCATGATGGTCCTGTCCGCCATAGAGAGTGTTTTTCGAGCTGTTCTGTGGTTATTCCACGCGACGCACAGTCAGCAGGGTTCAAAGTGCCTGGTACATGCCTCCAATGAGCAGTCTCAGTAAGTTCCTGTGTCTTGGTTACGCGGTTACGCACGTAATCCTTCCATCTTGATGGATGAGCCTTGATCCACTTGAGTGTCACTTGAGAGTCCGTCCACAAATGTATGTTTGTAATAGACATGTTCAAAGTAGCATAAACATGCTTGAGTAGCGTGGAGAGTAGCAGCGCTGCTGAGAGCTCTAACCTCGGGATGGTTAGCCGCTTGAGTGGAGCAACCTTTGTTTTTGAGCAGACGAGTAAGACGTTGGCGCCAGTGGACGTAGAGTTGACGATCAAATACACAACGGCTCCCATTGCGAATTGAGATTCATCAGCGAAACCGTGCAGTTCAACCGTTGAATCAGCAAACGTGTTGAACCACCGCGGGATTGAGAGTCTGGCCAGACTAGTGAGATCCTGTCTGATGCTGAGCCATTGAGTTATGAGTGGTTCTGGGAGTGCGTCGTCCCAGTTGAGAGTGTGCAACCAAAGTGACTGAAGAAACATCTTCGCTTTGATGACAACTAGTGCAGCGAACTCTAATGGATCAAATATCTGCGCTACTTCGGATAAGACGAGGCGCTTCGAGAATCTGTTGGAGTAAATTGGTGAGATGGCTGAGAAGTTGAATGTATCCTGCATGGTGTCGCAACCGTCAAATGAGATGTCTGAAACCTTGCCACTTTCAGGAGGGAGCTCTGCCAATAGCTGGCTAGACGTGGAATGCCACTTAGCCAGTGGGAAGCCGCCCGCGTAGCACAGCCGTATGAGTTGATGAGCAGTCTTAATCAGCTCTCCCACTGAGTCTGCTCCTCCGAAAATGTCGTTGACGTAACGACCGTGAGTGATTGGTTCCACCGCAAGCGGGTAACTTAAGCCTTCATCTTCCACAAGTTGAAGCAGCGTCCTTACTGCCAAGAACGGAGCTGCCTTGGTTCCATATGTAACCGTGGTGAGTGGGAAGTGAGATTCCTTGAGCTGCTCGTCTACCCACAATATTCGTTTGAGATCCCAATCGTCGGAGTTAATCTTGATTTGTCGATACATCTTCGTGATGTCCGTGGCGAACAGGTACTTGCGGCGGCGTATCCAGATGAGCAGATCGAATAGGTTGAGCATCAAGTTTGGACCAGCGTGCATGAGGTCATTGAGAGAGTAGCCCATGGAGCTGGCGCTTGAGCCGTTGAAGGCCACTCTGAGCTTAGTGGTTGAGCTGTCTGGCTTGAGAACTCCGTGATGTGGCAGATAGTAATGTGGTCATCTCAATGTTGAGTTATCGTTGAGCTTGGTCATGTAACCAGCCTCCTCGTACTCTCTCATGAACTGAGTGTACCGTTGCTGGTACCGATGATCTTTGCGAAATCGTGTGAGTATTCGTTGAAGACATGCGTGAGCCGTATGCTGAGAGTCGCTCAAGAGCTTCGGGGAAGAGTTGAGAGGTATCCTGACGATGTAACGCCCTGTCAGGTCTCTCACATGAGTCGTCTGAAAATGGTGTACACACTCCAGTTCTTCTATGATGAGTTGAGCGTCAGTTGCCGTCGGAACCTCCTCTTGAACCAAAACTTGGTTAGTAAATCTTGCAAGCAGGAGTTCGTCGGTTGTGAGATGCCATGATGTGTCTTCCTTGCCAGCGTGACCGGTGCACGAGTTGGACCGATGACTAGCCACCCAAAGATAGACAGTTGAGCAATGGGGTCCCTGGCTGAATGCCTAATGATGTTAGGCCTGTTGAGCTGTCCGTAAAAGTCTGCCCCAATGATCACGTCTACTGCTCTAGGGGTGAGAAACTCTGGGTCAGCGAGATTTAAGCCTCTCAGATGAGACCATTCAGGCTCGTGAGAGATCTCGCCTGACGGTAGGATGCTGGTGACCGTCTTTAGAACATGAGCCGAGATTTTCACCGAGAGTGGTCTGTATCTGGAGTGAAGGTCGACGGTGGCCACACCTCTGGTTTGAGATGTCCTTTTTCCGCCAATTCCGTAGACGTCCAGCGTTGAGACGTTGAGCGTTGAGTGTCGCCGCTCAAGAATTAGTTGTCTGGTGAGACCTTCGCTGATGAATGAGATTTCTGACCCAGGGTCAATGAGCACGCGTACCTGAGATGACGAGGTGGGTGAGAAGACTGTGGCTGTTGCGGTTGCCAGCAACGTGAGATGACTATGCTGCGTGAGTGGGCACGTCGCTGTGGGATCATAAACATCGACGATCCGACCTGATCTTCATGCGATTGAGGGCTTGGCATCTGCTATCACCGGAGCCCGCTGGAAATTCCTGCCCGATGGATCAGCTGTCGCCTGATCCCCTGGAGCTGTCTGAGTGCGGTCTGAAGGTGTGCTGAAGAGGCTGGAGATATCGGCACTATGGAACATGGTGTGATGCAAGCCATTGCAGTTCCTGCAATGCCTGTGGATGTGACAATTTCTCACATTGTGCCTGCCTAGGTAATTCCAGCACAGACTTCGTTCTTTCACCACCCTTAACCGCTGACTGATTGAATAGTCGCGCCACTTCGGACACATCACGATGTAGTGATCCTGTCCACAACAATCACATGGATACGTTGAGCGCGGCTGAGTTGACTGAGCTGCCTGTTGAGACGTCTGAGTGGCCGGCTTTGGTGAGTTGGCTCGGGACTGTTGAGACGCCTGATGGGCAACGACGCGCCTGGGCACCGTTGTCTTCGCAGCGTTGAGCTGAGCTGTCGTATGGGTCGCGTTCTCCTCTATATTTTCTAAAGTACGAGCCCGAGCCAAGAGAAACTCAGTGAGCTTACTAAGTTATGGGAATTCATCTGAGGATGTGAGTGATGTTTCCCATCTCTCGCGCGTGTCTCGGTCGAGCAGCCCATTGACGAGCGTCACCATGAGGCACTCATCGGTGTTGGAACGCTTGAGAGCCTGAGTCGTCTCGTTAATAATGTTGAGCAGCTCGGTGAGTGAGCTGGCCTGCCGCTTCTGCATGGGCTTGAGGTTGAGTAGTCTTTCAAGTTGAGACTTCATGATAAGCCGCTTGTTCTCGAACCGATTGTTCAGCATTGACTACGCTGCTGCGTATGATGAATGGTCTGGCGTAAGATTGAGGATGAGCTCTGAAGCGTCACCCTGCATTGCGGCCTTGAGATATTGAAACTTCTCAAGGTCGCTAAGATCTGAGCGACTCCCGATGACCGAGACGAACATTGCCTTGAAGTCTGGCCATTTTCTGATATCTCTGCTGAAGCTGGGCACAGTCAACTCTGGTAGACGTGAGCGGGTTAGAGTTCCACCTGCTGCCACCAGTTTTTTTGTCTCTCTGTGACGTTAAAAGGCAAGGAGAAATTTGGATATTGTAGAATTGGTTCTTTGCACAAGGCATGACGCAGTGAGCAAAATGCGTTCTCTTGGGTGGATTCCCATTTGAAAAAAACCTCTTTTTTTAGTAAATCGGTTAGAGGTTTTGCTACCTTTGAGAAAGCAGGTATAAATCTTCTATAATATCCAGCAAGACCTAAAAATTGGCGAATTGATTTAATGTTGTTTGGACGCGGAAATTTTTTTACTGCTTCTAATTTCTTAGGATCCGGTTTAACACCGTCTTTTCCAATTAAATGATCTAAATATACTACTTCCCGTCTTAGAAACTCACATTTATCGGGCTGTAATTTAAGGTTGGCCTTACGAAGCCTTTGGGCGAGCTTACCAAATTTCACCTCGTGCTCAAGGAGCGATCTAGAATAAATGACTACGTCGTCTAAATAGACAAACATCTCTTCACCTTGCAACCCCGTAAGAACATGGTCCATTAACCTTTGGAAGGTTGCAGGTGCGTTTTTAAGGCCAAATGGCATCCTATTAAATTCAAAGTGACCGTGTGGTGTTGAAAAAGCTGTCTTATTATGGTCATCTGGATGCATTTTAATTTGGTGAAAACTCGATTTTAAATCAAATGTTGAAAAATACTTTGCTGCCCCGAGCTGATCTAAGATTTCAATTATGTTTGGAATTGGGTAAGCGTCTCCAATGGTCTTCTCATTTAACACTAGAACTACCAGACCAGTCAAAATGACTGGTCGCGCAACTTCATTATTTAATTCCCACCTCACGTTACATTTTTTTCTCAAAATTATATGATGACTTTTCTAGATATAAGGAAGGTTTGTAAAAATAATTTTTATTTTTTTATAACTTAAACAGAATTCGAATAAATTTTGGCATTTGCTACTTCTACCAATACCAGTCATTTTGACTGGTACTTCTTAAATTCGACATAAATCTGAAAATATCTGTTTTTTGAAATCAACACCGTCGATTAGATATTTAGACGAATGTATTATTCTTTGTTTTAATATTTTCTCTCATGTTACTGCTTATCTGGCGATAATACATAGTGATATAATCGTTGCCGTAGTGTATCGAAATAATAAATTCGATGTAGTTTTACGCGATCATTCTTTATTTCATAGTCGTGGGAATAGCATCTATTTTCTAGTTATATAGCGATTTTTTGTAATTCATAAAAAATGGCAAAACGTATAAAAACCTTTGATTTGCTGCGAAAAATAAACAATATTTCAATGGAAGCTTCTGATATCGAGGATGAAGAAAGTGACCAAGAAGATATTGAAACAGTTTATAGTGGTAATAATGATGAGTTTGATGAGTTTGAAGTGCCACGCTTGTTGGCACTATACGTGGCAACAAAAGAGAATTGCCAAAAATTTGTAAAATAAAGAAGGATACTATGACTCGTTTTCATCACTACTCTATAAATCAAATAATATTACCCTTACAATTTACAAAAGTAAACCGAAAAAGAAAGTTTTTATATTGAGTTCTAAACACAAATGTATCAAATTGGTAAAAGTAATAAAAAGTTACCTGAGACGGTTGAATTTTATAATAAACTAAATTTGGAGTGGACATTACAGACCAAATGGCAAAAAAATATAGCGTAAAATCCGGATCTAGAAGATGGCCGCTCCAAGTATTTTATAACATTTTAGATTTAGCTGGCATAAATTCCTGGATCTTATATAAGGAAACCACAGGTGAGAAAATATCTAGACAAGACTTCTTGTTTCAACTAGCAAATGAACTTGCCATTGAATATGTACAATCAAAAATCAAGCAACAAGAAACTACTTCTCCAAGTACATCAACGAGTTCACCTTCTTCACGTAAATGGTGTCAAATAGGGTTCTGCAATAATAATAAGACTACTGTCATTTGTAATTTATGTAAAAAATATGTTTGCAAACAATGTACTACAAAGATAAATTACTTTTGTAAGAAATGTGACGAATCATAATCAGATAAATAACAATCATTTTAATATTTTATATTAAAAATAATTAATAATAATTTTTTTTTTCTATTTCAGATTCTATTACATTTTTATTAATAAAATACTTCTTATATTTACTTTATTGTATGTTTATTTTCTTCTTTTTGTTTCTAAAAGTTCTATTTATACTTTTTAGTATCATTAAAAATGTTGTTATTATAATTAAATTATTATATTTTTAAAAATTGTCATCATATAGATGTATTTCCATACCCTTATATTCATTCTATATGATAATATAAAACAAAACAATAAAAAAATTCTTTTGTTTTTACGATTATAAATGACCAGTCATTTTGACTGGTCTTGGTAGAAGTAGCATTGTTTTTTTTCCGGTAGTTCTAGTGTTAAATTACGGTTATCTATTACCATTCGCCATTTGGGATTACCCTTTGAATCCGATTTTTTTAGTACGATCCATATCGGAGAGTTATATGGCGAAAGAGAAGGCCTGATTTTACCATCTTTAAGCAATTCCGGAGTCTGTTTCTTTACTTCTTCCTTGTGAACCGGAGGAAATCTGTACTGTTTGGTATGAACAGGAACATTGTCGCTCGTAATGATTCTATGTTCCAAAATATCCGTGCTACCAAGAGGTTCATTAGGAAGGTGGAAGATATCGGCATTCGCCACTATTAATTTTGAAACAGAGGCTGCCTCCTCCGAATTCAAATGTTCAAGACGGAGGAGGGTTTTGATGGTATCTGCCCGAGTAGATGCTGAGGTTAATAAAGGCTTTGGAGTATCTCTCTTTGAGGTTGAGTCTGTGGAAGTGGATGTGAAAATTGTATATAACGTGTGTAAGTACAGGGATTCATCAGAGTCTTCCACTTCGGATTTGACATTGAATTCGGAATAGTTCCAACATTATAGTCGAATAATTTTAACTTTGGAATTTTAAAGGAAACTGAGCTCGAAGTTGTGTTTGTTATTTTAAAATAAGCCTTTCCGTTATTATTCGTCATTAAAGCTTCACCAGCATAGACTCCAAATGGGAGTCGTAAACGAGGAATATACCCCTCCTGTATTCCGGTATTTATTACGTGACAGTAGCAAAATTTGGAAGTTCTCGCTGGAATGCAAACGCTATTATTGACGGCAAACGGAATCTCTTTATTCCGTATCTTAAGACGTTCACCAACGTAATCAATGGTAGCAGAATTCGACCGTAGGAACTCGTCCTCCAAAATCCAATTTGCTTTAATAGGAAAGTCGTCGTCTACCAAGTGAAATTTAATTAATTCTCCGAATATACAAATTTTTGCAAAACCCAAAGTGCTTCGCCGGTCAGGAGAAATGCCAGTCAATTGTACTATTTCCGTCTTGTCTACTGTAGTACCTTTCCGTAATACGTTAATCTTAATCAAGTTAATGTTCGCGCCTGTGTCAATCATAAAGTCATGGTCCCAATAAAATGTCGAGAAGTACCAGTGACACAAGGAGCCCCGAGAATTGGTTTATATTTTATTTGTTTAATTTCGACGGTCCCGGCATCGGACTTGGGCTCTTTGGACGCGGTTTCGGTGAAGGGGAGCGACGTGCGTCTTGCGTCGCACCCTTCATTACGTTTCCCGAATTTTGTTTTTCCATTTTGTATTTTAAGGTTCTACATTTGAGAATTGAAGGACCCAGTCTTTTGCAGTACCGACACTGCTTAGTTCGTGGCTTCTTAGTATTAGGAGGTGATTTCGGGCGATCCGGAGATTTCCTGCCCGATGGTTTTGAAAAAGGGTAGCCCAACTTTTTCCAACAAGATTCTTCTAAATGACCCTATTTTTTACAAAATTCGCAATATCTTATCTTATTTATAGGTTTGATACTTGCGACTCGATTTTTAGACGTTGGGTACACTACTCTGTTTGCATTCTCCTGAATCTGCTTGTCTATTCTTAGCAGACAAATCAATGCCGTGTTAAAGTCGTATGTGTTTATTGGAAACACTTTTTTAGGTTCCGTTAGATTCCGCGATAGAGCGTCAGCGTTAGCATTCGCAGTTTCTGGTTTATAAATAATTTTAAACGTGTACTCAGCCAATTTCAGACTCCACTTTACTAATCTTGATGTCGGGTCTTTTACCGACTTTAGCCAAACTAACGGTTTGTGATCGGTTATGAGGGTAAACTCTCGACCGTACAAATATGGCCTAAAATAATTTGTAGCATAAACTATTGCCAATAACTCTCTTTCAATAGTGGAGTAATTCATTTCAGCCTGACTTAGAATTCGCGAGCAATAAGAGATGGGTAAATACTTACCAACGGGCCCTTGACTCAACACGGCGCCGATTGCATAACCGGATGCGTCCGTTAAGATTGAGGATGAGCTCTGAAGCGTCACCCTGCATTGCGGCCTTGAGATATTGAAACTTCTCAAGGTCGCTAAGATCTGAGCGACTCCCGATGACTGAGACGAACATGGCCTTGAAATCTGGCCATTTTCTGATATCTCCGCTGAAGCTGGGCACAGTCAACTCTGGTAGACGTGAGCGGGTTCGAGATCCAACTGCAGTTGCAGCGGCTGGCTGAATAGGCTGCGTAAGCTGATCTTTGAGCCGTCCTAATACGTTCTTGACCTTGACCACCAACTTGCTTTCGGTGAGATGGACCTTTATGTTGACATAGGTATGATTCAAATGAGCTGGGGCCAGTAAGTCTGACTGACTTCGAGTCACCGCCCCTTGATTCGTTGAGATACTAAGTAGATCCGTCGCCTGATTCTGCGACCCTGAGAGAGACGGTATTGAGTCCACTGACTCCTTGGGGGCTGCATCTTGATCGCGCATGAGAGGCATGATCAAAGATCGGATGAGCCGGTACGACAGTTACTTTATGATCGGTCTAACAGGCAGGCAATGCCGAATAGCACACACGCACCACACGCGCGTGAGAGTCAGGCCTGCGACACGCACGAGAGAGAGTGAGAGAGACGGCACGATACTTTGCGGCGCACGAATGCGAGAGAGCAAGAGAGACGGCACTATACCTCGCGGCGCACGAATGCGAGCGAGCAAGAGAGATGGCACTAGCCTCGCTATGCACGAATTTTTAAAGCGATAATAACTGCACTACATGCACTTCACACTGCTTTGTATAATTCGCAATTGTAAAAATGCCCGATCCGGCTCGAAAGACCAAAAATGTTGAGGGAATAAAATAAAAATTGAGATGGAAGCCGAGATCTTTACAACCTGCTGGTTTGAATTTCAAATAATTCCATTACAAATAGGTTGTTGACAAGTGTTACCGTACGTGAGGCGACTTAAAGAACGTTTTTGGATTATGTTAATCCCTGAGTGGACTTTAAATGATTATATTAATCACGTGAGTGGTCAGAGAAACGGAACGAGATCGACAATGAGCAAACTGAGACTCCTTTTTCGTGATCATGTCGTAACCGTTAAAGAGATCAAACTGGAATGGCTGTCGGAGAAGCCGGCGTTGCGGCGAGGCGTCAAAAGGCGCCGAGGAACGAAGCGTTGTCTCCTAGTGCGACAATTGTCAGTTGGCGCCGTTCTTTGGGAATGCTTATTCCCAAACATTTACAAACTAAAAAAAATTCTATCATATCCTTTCTATCTGATTCTCAAGTCCTGTTCAGTGAAATTAGGGCACTTGACCGATTTGTATTGCGCGCGGAATAGGTTAAATAGCGAGGGCGTTGAGACATTAGATTGTCTAGTCCATCGCTCCTTAAATAGGATCGGTCACGATTGCCTTAGTTTTAGTTATGAGGGCGCGCGGGGGCATTAGAGATACATGTAGGACCGCCTTAACACATGTAAAAATAATTTATATAACCTAAGGATAGAAAAACTTATAAAAAAAATAATTCCCCCACGAAGAATCGAACGTTAATACCCAGCGCGAGAAGCAAAGACGATACTACTTACGCTAGCGCACCATTTGATAATTGCTCAATTTTTTTCGTACAATTCTTAAGACTTCGAAGATGAATCAGAATGCATTACTATTTTCTTATAACATAATAAAAATGAATTAAAATTATGTATAGACAAAAAATAAATTCCACGTTTTTAGAATATCCTTTCATATATATCTTGAATAATTTTATGTGTGGTTATAAAAGTCTTCTTTTTCAAATATGTATTTAATTTGTTAAACTAATAAATTTTTACGAGACAAAAAGTCAGTAATTTAAAATTTTATAAAATACATAATTTAATAGGAAAAATATTTAAATTTTAAATTTCGTCTTAAAGAGAATACTTATTCAATTTGATATACAAATAAATTTTTGTGAGTCAAAAAATTAATATCAATTAATTATTCTAATTAATTTTATGGCGAGACACAAAATTAATTCCTTATTTTTACTCTCAACTAAATAATAATAGTTTCTGTTAAAATGAATTATTTTTTTTACTCAAGGTTCATTATTTTTGTATTTGCCAAAATTCCTCCAACACGGAGTCCTCCGGCGATTGGATTAAGCTTATTATAAGGAGGTGAAAAGGTGAATTAGAATAAAATAAAACACGTGGTTGAGCCAATAAGTGCAATGCTTTATTGGCTCGTCAGGGAAAAGGCCTTGCGGCAAAAAACCCTGGTTGTTATTAATACAATGGACGACGATGGATCACGGATTGTGTCCGTGATCAACTTCTCGTCATGATTAACCTTGATGGTCAATCTCGTTGAAAGAAATAGAAATTATATCTCTCACCGTTAATTGCCGCCTCTACGTCTCTCTATCGTATTTATAATATCTGTAAGATACATTCGCTTAACAGATAAACTCCTTGTCTTTCTATGCTCCTCTCGCTCCTTGCCTCCGATTAATTTGTCTCCAAGTGTCCTCGTAGGCGTCCAGCGGTTGAATAGAATGCGTGTCTTTCGTATTGTGCCCTGCAGGGTGCCCTCACTCGACGGTCGAGTGGTGGGGGTTATAGATGGTAGTTACTAGTAACTCTCTATCGATTTAGTGGGCGCATAGTAATCTCGTATTTTGGTTACAATCGATTTTCGGCTATGATCGATTCCGATCGTACATACTCCCCCCGTTGAGAGGGTACCGATCAATAATATTCTTATTCGAGTAAGTGTATCGTGATGTCTTACGCTAAAGTTTACAAAGTTTGGTCGTAGATTGTTTGATAGAATTGCATATCGCTGGCCAGGCGATCTAATCGTCTTGTACGTACAAGAATGATAGTTATGAATTTATCTGAGGTGTCGAGTTTGCAGTTAACATATACAACAGAGTACATTTAAAATTATTGAATAAAATATAAACAATCGCTGCGCTTGATTGTTTTCTCGTATGGTTTTTACGGTTTCGATTCGAGTCTCCTTATCGGTTGTAGAGTGTGCATCCAGGAAATTCCCGCTGTCGTCTCACTTTAAGTATCATTGGAAATGGTTTGCCACTAAAAAATATGTTGGAGTTAGTGTTATGGAATCGTTGAGGTTGTAAGTTTAATATTGTTTTGATTTAAATCGTTCGTGTAATTAATTCTTCATAAGTGAACAAAGTTGTTATGCGACTTATTTGGGATGGTGTTTGATAGATGAATGATAGTTCCCGCAGCCATCCTAGCTGGGATGAAAGCGGAGGATTGATATGTCGAATATTTCTCCTACCTGTTATGAAGTTGTGTATTTTCGTTTGCATTTAACAGAGTTGATTAAGTCTACAAATCTTTTTATTGATAACTTATTTCGTTGAAATTAATATCGTTATCATATCGTATAAATGGTGGTCCGAATATCGGTGTGGGTATTTTAAATGATGAAATTGGTCATTGAGGTTGCGAAATGGTACAGATGTTAGACATTTCTTCTGGAAAGTTAATTTCGCGTTTCTTAATCGGTCCCCAACTGAAATCAAATCTAATTCATTGATAACCGCTCCCCCCGAATCGGTTAATCTTTCTCTTTCGGCGCGAATTTGTTCATCTTGGACTAATTTTAATACACGTCGTTATGTGCCTACTATTTCCGCGGTCAAGTCTATTCTCCGATACGAGTGCGTCTTAACCCTTTGAATGCTATAATCAAACGTATATTTTCGGCAATTATTTCTTTTGGATTGTCTTTAGAAGACGGCAAAGAAAGAATGATACACCATCTGAACGTAAAAAAATATGACATCGGATTATATGTTGATAATTGTTTGAGATTTATCGTATGCAAATGAGATATTGGGTTGACTATTATTTTCTTCAATATCAATGTGTTAAATGTTAATTTCGTAAAAATATGTACTGAAGCCTTTCCATGATTCTATAATCCTTTTTATGATTCGTTTAAATTTCTGGTTGTGAATATCCAAATATATTATAATTATCAAATTACAGTGATTTCAAATTCTAGCAGGTGAATAAACAATATATATTGACAATAAAAAAAAAAATGTTTCATTCAATGCCGAATAGATAATGAAATATCAACTAGATGGTCTTCTGTATTATAATGTGTTATTCATCGTAGACGAGATCTTTACTGTTCGAGAAAGTATTCTGTACTCAAAGGGTCAATCCATCCTCTGCACCGTGTTATAGTTTTCAAAGTCGCGTATAGTTAAAAACTGCAGAAACATGTTCTCTGGTTCGATCTCGCGATTTCCGACAAAATATGATGTTTCGTAACTCTTTCGCGAAGATATATCGGCGTGATTGAATAGGTTAGATGTTCGTGATAAAGTTATTTATGTGCAAATCTCTAATTAGAATTTCGGCTTTGAACGTGTGATTGGCGCTTTCGTCTTTCGCGAACTGTTTTAAGTTCCGGATGATGATAAAAGATACTGATGCTGCACCGGATGTGATCGAGTTGAGTTCAATGTATGTATCCGTCCGTTATGAGATCGTAATAAATGCTCTACCAATGTATTCTGTATGATGTGCTCGACTAGTAATATACTATTAAGAAAGATTCCGTTTATATCTATTGTCTCGAAGTTCTATCACCTCTTTTAAATGCAGTACGTCGCGATTATAAGTAATGGAATCGGTGTATTTATCGTGACGACGCGGATTATAGGAGTTAGTTATGTGGATTCGAGGTTTGTTGGGATGCTGACGCGAGTGTTTCCTGTTTTGAAGATGTGGGGTCACACGTCGAAGGTATGTTCTCATTATCGGTTCGGTGTAAGGATGTGTGATGTGGTTGATGACATATTCGACAATTCGATGATATGCATGTGCCTCGATGCTTTCGCAAACTGTTTTGACATATTTTATAATTTCGAATTACCTCCCATTTGTTGGTTATCGTCATGTCGTTATATTTAGGACAGCGGTATAACGGGTGTTCGACTCGTTCGCAAAGGATGCAGGTGTGCGATGTACTAATGGGGGCCGAATGCGTAAGATAAGTGTCCTGCCGTTTTCGCGATTGTAATGTGTTCGTTTGGATATGTTTACGTTTTTCGCGGGGTTCGTCCTTAATATCCGTCGTTAGCTTCTCCGAAGCACTGTATCGGTGGTCTATCTCTTTTAAAAATTTATAAAGTTCCTTGCGGGTAGGGTAATCGTCCGAATTGAGTTGTCTATCCCATTCTTCCCGAACGCGACGAGGTAAAAGGCGCTCGATAACGCGCACTGTTAGGGAGTGAGGCTCGTTAAACGAATCAATCATGTTGAGATATGCCTCCGTATCTCTTATGAGTTTTTGAATCCCTCTTGCCGAATCATCCTCGGAGTGTGTTAAATCCAGAATCGCGTCGAGAAGTCTTGCTAGCAGTACGCGTTTTCTATCGTATTTTTCTAATAATGCTTCCCACGCGAGTTTGTAATTCGACCCGTCCCCTGAATATAGTGTAATCACTTCGAGTGCACGGCCCTGCAATGCATCTCGAAGATAGGCGTGTTTTTCTAGATCGGATATGTCCGACCGCGCATCTACCAGAGTTAAAAAACCTTTCTTAAATTCTAACCATTTTTCTAATCTTCCATCAAATTTAGGTATCTCAATTCGTTTTAATTTTATCGGTCGTTCGGTCGTACTCGTCTGATTTGAAATTATACTGTTATCGTTCAGGATGTTAGCCGCGGGTACTGGATTTGGGTGAACTCTCGCTTCTATGGCATGGTACCGGCGTAATATTAATGTTACTTCTTGTATTTCTTCTTCCCCTAAATCCTCATCATCACACTCCAGTTGTGCCTGATCGTATGCTTCTAAGTGTTTCGTGATTTTCTTAAATCGACCTACTAATGTTGTTTCATCTAATCTCTCCCCTTCAATTTCTTGTTCAAAAATTGTCAATTGCATTTTTAATGTCCTTCGTAACCGATTCAAACGTTCCTTCGGTTCCATCGTTTACCGGTTTTAATTATCTTACTTTTCGAAGATGGGTTAATGTAAATTATGTTGAATACGAATATTTTAATATATGAATTTTTGTTATAATGCGTCGGGTTTCCGATTACGCGGTTACGGTCCTGAGCTGTGAGTTGGTAAAGAAGGGGGTGGGGGTCCCTTATCTATCGGCTCTATCGACGTCACGATTTCGTCGTTGTTTAATCTTATGTTTGAAAAAGTATCGTTGCTAAGCGATGTAACCGTGGAAACTGTTATCGCTCTTTGTCCGAAAACAAAGCGATTTGACAATATGTATCGTTGCTAAGCGATGTAACCGTAGAAACTGTTATCGCGCTCTTTGTCCGAAGACAAAGCGATTTTCAAATTCTATTAATATACGTTACTTCGGTTAAAATTTGAAGTGGATTCGAATGAGTTGTTTCCGATTTTAATATACCAATTTAGTAAGAAAGATGAGAGAAAATAATAAAATTTATATTAGAAATTACGAACTTCTACGGGGTTCGAAGACGTAATTTCCTATAGAATATTTTATAATATTTAAAGTGGATACGCATAAACGTATGCACAAATGATGCAATCTACTTATCTCCTTTTCGAATCCTTTGTGATGACTAGCTCGACGTGGCAGCGTGTATGTTCAGGAACTAGATTTTCTCAGTGGCGATTCCGTATACGCGGCTTCACTCAAACCAGGAATCAGAAATTAACACCTCACAGGAGGCACCAAAATGTATTTGCCAAAATTCCTCCAACACGGAGTCCTCCGGCGATTGGATTAAGCTTCTTATAAGGAGGTGAAAAGGTGAATTAGAATAAAATAAAACACGTGGTTGAGCCAATAAGTGCAATGCTTTATTGGCTCGTCAGGGAAAAGGCCTAGCGGCAAAAAACCCTGGTTGTTATTAATACAATGGACGACGATGGATCACGGATTGTGTCCGTGATCAACTTCTCGTCATGATTAACCTTGATGGTCAATCTCGTTGAAAGAAATAGAAATTATATCTCTCACCGTTAATTGCCGCCTCTACGACTCTCTATCGTATTTATAATATCTGTAAGATACATTCGCTTAACAGATAAACTCCTTGTCTTTCTATGCTCCTCTCGCTCCTTGCCTCCGATTAATTTGTCTCCAAGTGTCCTCGTAGGCGTCCAGCGGTGGACTAGAATGCGTGTCTTTCGTATTGTGCCCTGCAGGGTGCCCTCACTCGACGGTCGAGTGGTGGGGGTTATAGATGGTAGTTACTAGTAACTCTCTATCGATTTAGTGGGCGCATAGTAATCTCGTATTTTGGTTACAATCGATTTTCGGCTATGATCGATTCCGATCGTACAATTTTTGACAATAAATAAAGAAACGGCGTGCAATAAGCATCAAGATTCGATTTAAAAATGCCGCGCTTATACGCCGATATATATAGATATTCAAAACGCTCGACGCTCGATGGCCAAGACGTAAAATTCTGGCTACCAAATGAAAAAATAGAAAGAGAGAAATATTGGTTTTCTTTCTCACTCGCACTCGTATACAAAACGCTCGACGCTCGATGGCCAAGACGTAAAATTCTTGCTACCGAAAGAAAAAATATAAAAAGAGAAATATCAGTTTATTGTCTCACTCTCACTCGTATACAGAACGCTCAACAATCGATGGCCAAGACAATAATACTCGTTATCGCCTAAACAAATAGAAAGGGAGAAATATCGGTTTATTCTCTCACTCGCACTTTCATTCAAGACCGAGAGTCCCGAAGATTGCCGAAGATCCTTCGTTGTGTATAAATACACACGGACGCTCGCGTGTAAAAGACGACTGAGAGGCGGGACTTGCTTCTCCACTCTTACAATTACTTTCCTATCTTCATTTTAATTTTTTTCGCTTATTTTTGAAAATACGAAGATAAATCATCGAACATTTTCTATGTATATTTTAATTCTCTATAACTTCTGTTTGAAACTTTTTTCGATTAAATGCCTAGATTCTAAGATAAGGCTATATTTTACCCTTTTAACTCTTTTTCCCGAGATGCTGGTTGCTGATTTTAATAAAATTAGCTCCATTCGATTTAGCGTCGTCAACTTCCCCTTAGATCAAATTTTGAAGCTGTCAGCTAAAAAAGTCGATGTTTGGCCCGCGTTGACTGGCCTAAGTACGTAACTTCTTATTTTCAAGCTCGTATTGCATTATCTGACCACCATTATATATTATTATTATATGTTTATTTCTAATAAACAGCTTTTTTGTAATTTTACGATAATATATCTTTTTTATAAAGTAAATTTCGTTTTCCGTTCGAATAAAACGTTGTAATAAACGGTATAAATTTCATAACAATTATTAATGAAATATTTCCAATTTTTTGAGCAAATGTGTAGGTTATTTTCTAAATAATTTTATTTATCGGTAAAACTCGAACTACAAATTTTTTTAAGAAATAAACGTCATTTTCGCTAGTGTTTTCCCTGTTGATTCAATTGTTGTTGTTATTTAATAACTTTATCAAAAGTTGTCTTAATTAGCGGAAAGGATTTATTCATTTGGTTTTTCTTTCTTTTTAGTATTTATTTGAATTTGAGTATTTCAAACATTATCGGAAAATATTCTCAATAATGAATGGAATATCTTTCACGAGGACGTAATAAATACTTTTGAGAATAGAATTGCAATTTCGTGATATCTCTTTGGGTGTGTAAGGATAACTGCAAAAGCATGAGATCCAGGCGTATTTTACGTAACGATTGTCTTGAGAATTTCTTGATAATTCCGAGACAAAGACCTTTCCATCGCATAAAAGTGAGGGGGGGGTAGGGTAATTCGGTCAAATAATGGCATATTTTTCTGAGTTCTTATTGAAGAAATGGTTAATATAAATGATGCTATTTCAATGGGGTATTGTCAAGTCACATTTCAAGAATACTCTGTGAAATTTTTGTGAGAAAATATAAAGATTTGAGCCAGTGGAATCAACTTTTGTCAGGCGCCGCGGAAAAAACGCGTTTTGTTATGGACATCAAAACTCAAGACTGGGTCATCGAAAACAAAAAATCTAAAGCGATTCTGTAAGTTTATAAGTTTATCTAGGTAGCCTGTCGAGAAAAATGTTTTTTTTAATTTTTGGATTTTCGGTGGCATTCTAAATTCAAAAACCCGATTTTTGACCAAGAAACCAACATTTGAGCCCCTATAAAAAATACTTAAAATTAAAAAATAGAAAAAAAAAGAAAAAACTCGACAGCGTTACTTCGCTAAATATGTGTAGAAAAAGTTGGCAAAAAATTAAATCGATCGGTTCAGTAGATTTTGAGTGACAGTGTCCCTTAACTTTTAAAAAGTTACTTGTAGGAAAATCGATATAAAGTTTGACATTGAGAAATTTCAAAATTCTTTGTAAATAAAGAGGTTTTTTTTTTTTACGTTCATAAAATCGTCAATTCCGGGTCTGTACATTATGGAACTGTCATCAGAGGTGTCCAGAATACATTGTTGCTCTTGTCTATGTCTTGAAGCGTAGTTTTGATTTCAGCTCGATTAATTCCTTTTTTAAAATATAAAGCATACTAAAAATACTATATCTCCGTCAATTTTTCTCGGATCGACTTGAAATTTTCACAAAATATTCCTGAAATATGGAACTTTAACTTCAAACATTTTTAAAAAATCAAAAAAAAAATTAATATCCTTCCCCCCTAAAAATAAATAGATTTATGTCAAGTACGAGCATTAATATAATTAGTTAGCTTTGTACGATAACAACACGCCATGATAATATGAAAAATTTTAACTTATATTACAAGAAAACTTCGGATAAAACCGTTATAAGATTACTAAAAAATACTATGTTATATAATAAAACGAATAAATGATACAAAAAGGCGGCTGGTTCCCTAAATTTAAATAACAATTTTATTTTATTTTTAAAATTAAAGAAACATTATTATTAAAGCAATTTTTGCAAGTTAGTTAGTCAGTTGATGAACGATAAAGTATTTTTCACTACTATACCACAAATCTAAGTAGAAAAATGTTTATATTTGTACATACATATACAATAGAACATAATGAACAAGTTTGCGTTAATCCGACGTTTTTTAAACCAAGATCATAGTTCTCGGTTGTCTTATCCTCTTTAATTTCTTGATTGGGTATATTTGCACAAATACAACTTTATAAAAGAACTTTTTTCCATTTTTGACGTCGGTAAGAGCTTTAAAACCTGATATACAATAGTTAACATTAAGAAGATGGTGTTCGGAGGTTATTCAAGACATTTTTTTATTGAATAATGTAAAATATTTCATATTTTTATAATTTTTATTTTCTTATAGTTGATACATTAATAGAAGAACTTATATTGAAATAATAATTATTATAATTAAATGCAAAAATATAATAACTATATAAAATATACTATAATTATAAAAAATAATATACTATATTTTAGTTACTATAAGCTACTCGTACAATTTTTTTTCTTTTTTTAAATAGAAGAGATAGAAACTGAATCAATAATAATTTTATAAATACTGTTTCGAATATTGACAATAAAATCTTTAAATTATTAAATTTCTCTATCTTTTTCTCTCGTTTTATTTCTAAGTTTCATTTTCTCGCAATTAGTACATATTTATATATGGATCATATTTATATATTTATATATAGATTAATTAATTATTTTTCACAAATAAATACGAGTTTCGCTTCTATCGGGCGTTGGAGACCACGCACATTTTTTTTTTGTTTATATTTTTAATACTTGTAAAATTGTTAGGCCTTACAAGTCTTCGAAAAATTTTTCATAGTAGTTCAATTTTGCGGCGCGCAGTATATTTATATAATTAAATAATGTAAAATAAGCGAAGATCTACTGAGTTTTTGATAAAAAAGCTATGATAAACTGTTTTGTAGTTTTAGAATGTTCCATTAAAGCAAATATAAACCTACTACTCTTTTCTCTCTTCTATCTCTTTGTATTTTAGTTTTCAAAGTTCCCCGCTTGTCTCGTATTACGTTACTTGGTTCAGGAAGCGGTAAAATTGCACTTTACTGTTCATGTTTGATTATGTATAGTCTTTCATTAATGTACTACAATTTGAATATTTTATTGGGTTGTCCGTAAAGTTCGGCTCGGTTTATATAAATACATTTGTTCGATTTATATTTTAATTATAAAAATTGTTTTTTTTTTCAAAATTATTTTTACATATATTATAAATATTAAATTTAAAAAAATTTTTCTCTTATTTTCTCCGGTAGGTAGTTTTAAAACCGCAGACCTCTGGTAATATTTAATCGAATCTGGCATTATTTATGTAGTTTAACAACTGCCATATCGAAGAGTAATTAAAACAAAAAGTTGTGTATTTATTTTTTCAATCAAAAGTTATTGCATCTTAAAAAAAAATTACAATGAGTAAGAAAGTCGGGACATTTTGAAGTTTATTTTTTAAAAAGTGAAGAATGTAGCTCAGATGTGTGAGTCTTATGAATATGATGCAGTATTAGGATATGCCTGAGATGAAGTTGGTTCTAGTGTTTTCAATCTGAAAATTTTGATGTCAAAGATACACCTTGGGTCAATATATCACAAAAAAAGTCGATGAAATCATGGACCACAGTGACAAGAGTTATCACTTTACTTTAAAAATGACAAAAGGTGTTCGAATGAAACGACAGATATTTTATTGAATAGATTTCATTTAATATATCAATAAAACTACTTTCTTTACTTTCGCATTAATCTATTTTGAATTTTAAATAAGTAGAATAAAATAATGAACAAACAAAGATTATTTTTCTTGAATAACAAATTTTATTAATAACATCTCACTTTAATGGATTTTTTTAAGTACGTGAAGTATGCATTAGTTTCCGGCAGATTTAATATAATAAAATTTTGGTAACTTTGTTCTATGAATAATACAAAGAAGAACGAAATTTTATCGATTACTTTTATTTTCATAATGTTACACGATATTTTTATATTTACATACACATGAAAATAGCCGGAAGCTATTCTGAAATTTTTGCTTCCATGGTATCGTTAGAATCTACTTGTCCACGTTACGTTCTATCGTGACTTTCGTACGAGTATCCCAACGTTAGTTCTCGAGAAAAAGCTTATTGCGTCGTAGTCGTAGAAATTTAGTAGAAAAGAAAATCTACGAAGCTAGATTATTCGTGTATTACTATTACGAGTATTATTACTATTATGTACATGAACACACGTCTATATGATAATCGTCTAATCGAAAGAGTAGGAAATTTGCCATAGCTTCGGAAAGATATATACCTATTATGATTGTTTTCGTTGCAGCCAATACCCATGTACGTCTATCGATTTAGAAAATTTAGTGACTTTCTAGGATTTTTCGAAAATATCGTCGTATCATCCTATATCTCGACAAATTTCGTTTCAATTTCACGAGACACGTTATATATGTCATCAAGCATTTTCCTCTTTTTTCTTGTTTTATTTTCACGTCACCGCTCAGGAAAACCCCTCAGGAAACATCGCCTTTTTTCTTTCAGGAATGTAAGATCGTCGAAAAAAGTTGATCACTCGTCATCATGCATCGGGATGGGGGGGGGGGAACAGGTTTCTTTATCAACTATAGTCTATGTAATAATAAAAGTAATATAATAATACTAATAATAATAATAATAATAATAACATGTAATCATTGTGACTGTTGATCTGTAATTAATTATAAAAATTCGAGAAAGTTTGGCATAAAAGACTGAAAACGTATCGTGCAATGTGAATGTTATTGTTTTTGTTTGAAGTTATAGTTCTTTTTAAATACTAAATAACGAGCATGGCCTGACGAGGATTTCCTTCAGAATTCGTGGGGCACTCAACGTGATAACGATTTATGTACCAATTGTAACGATTATAAATTGTTAGCGTATATTCGAAATACGCGCCTCAATCATTTTGAGAACATTGAGAATATTGAGAATGTTGAAACGTTGTTATCGCGCCTCCCCAATCTACAAACCGTTGCTAAGCATGCCCTGCTTTGTTCTTTTAGTTCATAATTGTTTAAGTTTAGTCTATCGGTCGGGTGACGATTAGTTTTAGTTTAATATTTATGTCTTTCATGGCGAGGATTCTAACAGAGATTTCTTTATTAAGTGAATGGCAATGTATTCATGGCGACAATGGGGTCCCGGAGACAATAGGAGAACGTTGGTCCTTTCGATCTTAGATTTCACGTTCTCCGATCCTCCTGGCCACGCGGCCTACGGTATTTTATGATTAGCACGTGTTTACGAACAAGGGTTGATGGTAGGGGGCAGGCACATGGCTTATCGAATTTTTGGGCATTTTCCAATGATTTATCGTGGTTGCTTTTGTATCGTTAGAAGACATATGTTTTAATAAAATCAACTAGGTTTCGAGAACAATTGTTACGTGCATTTTATAAATTGGTTATGATAAGTTAATCCTTTATCGATACTACTGTTGTAATTGTTTTCGGTACTTACTTCTAAAAATGGTTTCGGTTGAAATTTATAAATCACTGTAATAATGTCTCTGTTAGTTAATATTATTCTACTGTGGAAAAATTGAAGAAGATATGCGTGGCGGGACGTCTCAATATTGTGTAAGTATATAAAACAGATTTGAAAAAAGAAAGTAAAGTAATAACTTTTATTAAGATTCGATTTAAATATATGTAGGAGACGGTAAGCGTCGCCGTCTTATCTTTTGGGTCTGCCGACAAAGACGCTATATATCTAATATCGGTTAGATTTTAAGTAACCTGATACAACGGACGAAATAAAGGACGGTGTGAATGCGACGAATGAATGCACGAGCGACAAAGAGTAGTGAGTATTGAGCGTTGTAAGAGAGAGGATCTGCGTTTTGTAATAAAACTGTTTTTCCATTTAAAAATCCTACAAAATTGGGGGCTCAGCCGGGATTGAAGAGCTACAGCGTGCGAAGAGTAGGATTGCGGAAAAACAACAGCGAATACTGCGATAGCGAAATTGTGTGAAGTTTTGCGATAGTGAATTGATGTGAACTTTTGCGATAGTGAATTGGTGTGAACCTTTGTGATAGTGAAGAATTAGCGTTGAACAGCGTGACAGAGAGTCGTGTGTGCGAAACAGTATAGAAGAAGAAAAAATCATGAGCGACGTACGTAAAGCGCCTTCGGAATTTTTGGTATCGGAATTGAAGGAGAAGTTGGCAGCTTTGGGACTTGCCACGACAGGTGTTAAAAGCGAGTTGATAGCTCGCCTTATGGAAGCTGATCCATCGGGAAATTGGGTAATAGGAGACAGTATTGCGAGGAGGGATGTCGAAGAAACGCGGAACACAACCGTAGCCGCGGTGAGTGAGAGTATAGATGAGCTTGCGCTTTTAAGACGAGAGATGGAAATCTTTCGAAAAGAGAAAGAGATAGCGGAACGAGAAGTAGAACTAGCGCGGAAGGAAATAGAGATCCTGCGAAGGACACAAAGTCCTGCTATTGGTCAGTCGTACGGGTTGGAAGAGGCGAACCGGCTACCTGCGCAAACGGAGATAAATAAATTATCTTTAAAAGCTGTTACTGAATTGATTGGATACTTTGAAGGGGAGGCAGATGAGTTTACAATATGGGAAGACCACGTAAACTACCTGCGTGACATGTATCATTTGACCGAAGACCAGGCGAAAGTGATGATCGTACAGCGTTTAAAGGGGCGAGCGTTAGAGTGGTTTAGATCGCGGAGAGAATACCTGCATCTCACAGTGGATGAACTTTTAGTTGAGTTGCGAAAAATGTTCCATCAGCGAATCAGCAAGATGACCTTACGAACGAGGTTCCAGGAACGTGTTTGGAAGCGTGACGAGTCTTTTAGCGATTACTTCCATGAGAAGATCATATTAGCGAACCGGATAGAGATCGACGAGGAAGAAATGATCGAATTCGTCATCGCTGGGATACCAGATCGATCGCTACGAGATCAAGCAAGGGTGCATGGTCATAAAAGGAAGGAATCCCTTCTGAGCGCGTTCGAGCATATATCGCTACAAGGACGCCCGCAACAGGCGAAGATAGATAACTCGACGACACGTCAAAGCAACATAGACGCTAGCGTTAGAAGAAAGATAAATAGCGTATCAGATAACCGTTTGAGGTGCAAAAATTGCGGTGCGATGAGTCATTTTAGCGAGGAATGCCCATATAAGAGTAGAGGTACGAAGTGCTTCGAATGTAGAGAATTTGGTCATATCGCGGTTAATTGCCCTAGAAACCGTATTACTAACAAAGATTCATGTAATATCTCGCGATCGGTGCGTGGTAAGTATTACAAAGAAGTAGTAATAAATGGTCAGAAAATCGACGCGCTAATCGATACCGGAAGCGATATATCTCTAATGCGAGCCGCACAATACATACAAATAGGATCGCCTAGATTGAAATCGAATGAGATCAGATTTCGTGGAATAGGCTCGGAGGACAATAAAACGTTAGGGGAATTCTTTGCGGGTTTGAGATTGATGGTAATCAATATACCATTTAAATTTCCGTGGTACCCGATACATTGATGCAGCATGCTGTTTTGATAGGAACTGATTTCTTAGATACGGTAGATATTAATATTAGAAAGGGAAAAATTGCAATTAGCAAACCGTCGGGAAGCGGGGAGAACAGCGAGGAAGTAGTCGAAATCTTAAAGATAGACTGTGTATATGATACGAATGAGCTAGATCTGTCGCACATTCCGTCGAGTGAGCATAAAAAATTGGTAGTAGACTTGATTAGTAACTATAATCCGGTGAAAGTGCGTGATGTTGGTGTTAAAATGAGTTTGATGCTAAAAGACGAAGAGCCAGTTTATCAGCGGCCAAGACGTTTACCTCCGTCGGAAAGGCAGGAGGTAGAGAATCACATCAGTGATTGGTTATCTAGCGGTATTATTCAACCATCGTTATCTGAGTACGCGAGTCCGGTTGTACTAGTAAAGAAAAAGGACGGTGGTACAAGGCTCTGCGCGGACTACCGAAAGATAAATAAGAAAATAGTGAAGGACCGTTATCCGCTTCCGTTGATTGACGATCAGTTGGACGCGCTTCAGAATACAAATATTTTTAGTACGTTGGATTTGAAAAACGGGTTTTTCCATGTACCATTGGAACCGGAAAGCAGAAAATACACATCGTTTGTGGTTTGTGATGGGCAATACGAATTTTTATACGTGCCGTTTGGGTTATGCAATTCTCCCGCAGTTTTTCAAAAAGATCGCGATGAACTCAGAGATGCTGTTCGAGACCAGTTGCAGAAAGTGCAGCGGGAAAATATAAAAACATATAACAAACGACGTAAGAAAGCAAAACGATATAACGAGGATGACTTGGTGGCAATCAAGCGAACGCAATTGGCACCAGGCTTGAAGCTGGCATCGAAATACTCGGGTCCGTATCAGATAATAAAAGCCTTGCGTAATGATCGATATGTGGTGCGTAAGGTAGGCGAATCGGAGGGCCCTTTACAAACTTCTACATCGGCGGATCACATGAAACCGTGGGTCGAAAGTATAAACGTCGGATTGAGTGATAGTGAGTCGAGTGACGATTAGTGATTATTGTGGCAGACGTGTAAATGGATATGAGTAAATGGAATTGATGCGAATGAATGAATGTGAAACGAAACGGTATTTGAGGACAGATACCGCTGCAGAATGGCCGAGTGTAGGAGACGGTAAGCGTCGCCGTCTTATCTTTTGGGTCTGCCGACACAAAGACGCTATATATCTAATATCGGTTAGATTTTAAGTAACCTGATACAACGGACGAAATAAAGGACGGTGTGAATGCGACGAATGAATGCACGAGCGACAAAGAGTAGTGAGTATTGAGCGTTGTAAGAGAAAGGATCTGCGTTTTGTAATAAAACTGTTTTTCCATTTAAAAATTCTACATATATAAGACAATTTTAGATCATGTTCGAGTTCTGGTATCGATAATATTCAACAAAAAAAAATCATTGAACCAAAGTCGAACTTTTTTATCAATCGATAAACACTTCGTGATAAAACTTTTAGCGAGGATTGTTAAATCATTTATTACGTATTTACGTAAAAATAACAGAGAAATATGTTATCTAATTTTAGTAACGGAGTAAAGAAGATTTTATAGAAAGAACAATTAATTAGGAAGCTAACCAATTTAATTAGTATATCCAAATAATATTAATATACATAGACACGTATGGCAGAAGAAGGACAGATAGATAGAATTAAGATTTCCATAAACTTGAGCTGTATCTTGGAAGTTGGTATGTGTACCAATATATATATATATATTGTTACGACCCTGTTTCGAGCCGTCCTTGGAAAAAGGACGTGAAGGCCGTTTCCAAGCTACGAGTTGTTGATCGACAGAACTTGACAGGAGCTCAGAAAGTACTGACGTGTTTGTAATACGGGAAACTGTAGAAAGAGCCTTAACGGTTGTAAGAGTTCGCGCTGTTTAATAAAGTTCTGTTCTTGTTGTTTTACGAAATCTGTGTTTTGGGCGGGAGCGTTACATTTTTGGGGGCTCGTCCGGGATACGTTTTGATCCGTTTTGTACGGAAACGTGCGCGTGAGTTTTGTATGGCTGCCAGAGGTCGTCGGGGAAGGCAGGCAGAGGAAAAGGAGCGGGTTCAAGGAGCGGAGTTTCAGGCTCTCGCGTCGTTGGTGAAGGAGCTTAGGGAGGAGCTGCATTATCAGCGAGGGAAGTTGGAGGAGCAGGAGAGGAGAAACGCTGAATTAAACGCGCGGTTGGAAGCTACGGACGTTGCAGTTCGAAGTGGACCGCAGCTAAGGTGGGTATGAAGGTTCCTTATGAAGCTCTAGAGAAAGACGTGGTTTCTCGGGGGAAGGCGTTCAGTTCCGAACTACTCTGAAGGGAAGAAAACAGTCCTGGGAAAGGCGTGCTCTCCTGGAGAAAGAGCGAGGCTGTGGAAGCGAGGAAACGTCGAGCCAAAGAAGGAAACGGGAAGATTGCTGGCAGGCGCGTCGGCCTCCTAGGGGTTTTTACGCCATGGTTTTCCCTCTAGGCGGAGTGAGTTGATGCTCCGGGTGAATACCAGGTCGGGTTACGGCGAAGAGAAGGCCATGGCAGAACATCACATCTCTGAGCCAAAGTTAGGGCGCCAAGCGAAGACCGCAGTTGTCGGGACGACAATTTCGAAGAGGGGGAGTAGTGTTACGACCCGGTTTCGAGCCGTCCTTGAAAAAAGGACGTGAAGGCCGTTTCCAAGCTACGAGTTGTTGATCGACAGAACTTGACAGGAGCTCGGAAAGTACTGACGTGTTTGTAATACGGGAAACTGTAGAAAGAGCCTTAACGGTTGTAAGAGTTCGCGCTGTTTAATAAAGTTCTGTTCTTGTTGTTTTACGAAATCTGTGTTTTGGGCGGGAGCGTTACAATATATATAATGTCTTATTTATTGTGCAGGTTATGGGTAGATAATAGGTAGAATTATTTCTCTGTAATAACAAAGATTTTATTTTATTTTGAACAAAATAATAATGTAGCAACTTAGACTAATTATTTATCCTACCTGTAATAACAAAGAAACAACATTCAATGCTAATATCTACACCGTTGTTTCTTGATTAATTTTCTTACATATATCTCTTAATCTCTGTATCTTTTCACTCCTGCTTTCTTTGTAGCACTAACGCCACCTGTTTTATTCCCTAACCTATTTACGCGCTAAATTCAATATAGCTAAAACTACTGTCCTTACATATATATATGTAGGATTCAATACAAAGATGAATAGAATGTTTCCATGTAAATACAATAATAGCTGTTTGCTTCTTAAAGGCTATACGATGACTAACTTACATAGCAACGTACTCACTCATACTATCTCATTTCCCTCACACCATCACAATAAAGGGCGATATTTCTTATGTCTTTTCACTTATTCGAATATTTAGTAACGATCGTTCTCGAACATTCATACTGAACAACAACTTTTTTCTTATTCTAAAGGCGTATATATTTAGCAACGATCGTTCCCCAATATTCCTATCTTAACGTTTCTTCTTAAATTTTTTCTATCCCTTCCTAACTGACAAACAACTTTGTTTTTCCTTGAAATACGGATATGTTTAGCAATGATCGTTCTCGAATATTCATATCTTAATTCATAGCCCCTTTGTCTAATTTCCCTTCCCACATATATATATGTAAAATACATAGTACTTTTTGAATCATCCCGCGCACTTGCGTAGCGTGGGTAAAAGGTAGATTGTTACATTACTTAATAACTTGAAGTTAATTAGAAATGGATAGATCATGATGACGAAGCAGTGACATGTTAATTATCATAGTTACGAATTAAATTGTTAAAAATTTGTAATTAGAGAAGGGGCATTGTGAATAATTGACATTTAATGTCGTTTCTCTTTTTACAGGTGAGTTAAATAAAATAATGTAAATATTTGTAAAATAGTCATTTTCACAGTAAATTAAATTCCTCTTTTTACAGGAGAAACTCAGATTTGTGATTATTCAACCCTGATTCTAATAATTATTGATAACAAACCTTATATATATACTCTAACATTTGATTTCAAAATCAAGTTTACTGTGCTATTATATTTCTTTCCGGATATTTCATTTATCTTCTTTAAGAACAGCCTCGCGTATACACAACGTCATGAAGTTTATTTCACGTAAAGAGTAACTTTACTTTTTATTATTTTACACGAACATATTATAAACGACAAGAAACACACTTTAATTCGTGTATAACCAATTTCGACGAGTTGCTTCGTTTTCATTGCCAACTTCTAACTTCACCGAACAAAGCCGCAACAGGCAGTCGTACCTGCCTTTTACCTCACACTCATTCGGTGTGTGAGATAAAATATCCTTGGGGGTCGATAAAAGGTTAGACAACACCTTTCTTCTCTAAATTTCCTAGGAGAAAGAAGAACTCTACCTAAAACCTCGATAAAAGGAGTATAAAGTAACTTATTTTTAAAGCTCTTAAGGATCAAAATTTATTTATTGAAAATATATTTGTTTCTTTTTTCTTTTTAAATTCACCAAAGAATCTATGCTCGTTTCTGAAAATTAAGTGGCACGGAAATGATTTTACAATAGCGATTAATTATTTATACTTGGTAAATATATTATAGGTAAACTATAATCGAAGAAGCTAACGTTGTTACGTTTCATACAATGAACATCGTATAAAAGGCTTCCTCAAACAGCACGAGATTTCACAAAAGACTCTCAGCATCTCTCTCACCAACCCTCTTACCCCACCAAAAACTGATATTTCACATGACTGTGACTGAAACATTGAGTTCAAGACTTGTTAACCTAGAAAGATGATCGATCTCTGGGAATAATTGTAGCTACATTTTTTGTTGTTGTTTCTAACGTGTGGTATTTTTTGCTTATACTAACGCAATCTTTAAAACAATAAATAATGATAATAAAATACTATCCAGGATATAATAAGTATATCACGTATTAGTCTCATTAAAGTCTACTAATTCATTCTTATCGATTTTGATGTCATTTTCCTCTCTTTTATCTTTCTGTTAGTTATTACCAATGATTACTTCTCTTCCGATCCTTACCTTTCCCCAGATAAATATCATCCACCGTTAGAGATTACTCTTCCTTCTGTTTCTTCTTCCAAGTCTTACAGATCTATTTCCTTCAGGAAAAACTTTTTCAAAGCTGACTATTTTGTTATCAATGAATATCTTTCTTCTATTGAATAATATTTGATTGGAACAATACAATTAAAGACCTATCTGTTGATGACTCTGTCTCTTTTTTATATTATCATCTGAATTATATTATTAAGCAGTTTGTTCCTTTGCAGCGATCATTCAAATCTCTCTTTCCTACTTGGTTCTCTAACGAACTCATTATGTTAATAAAACAAAAAAAATTGCTTCATACTCGCTTTAAAACCACTTATCTTTTTGATGATTATTTATTGTAGAAGTAAGTGTAAATCTCTGACTAAAAAATGCTATGACGAGTATTGAACGACCGACGCCTTGTATCGGTACTCCGGTGGTTTTCTTGTCGTTGAAAATGCACTTATAGATGGATGTTAGGAATCGTTTATTTATGAGGAATGAGGGTAGGTGAAAATAAATAAAAATATATTTTTGAGCATATTTTAAAGTTCATTTAATGCCAAACAACATTATGTTTAGCAAAAGTTTTTGAAATACATAGGGTGTCTATAAAAAAATAAGTACTCTGTACACAAAAACTAGAATATCTCGAAAACTAACAAATTCTCAAATTTAATAACATAGTCATTTTAAAGCTATTTTAATGCTCTACAACCAGATATGAAACGTTATTATTTAAAATATACAGGGTGTTTTAAAAAAAAATAAGGAATCTGTACACATAAACTTTAATTACTCGTAAAATAGCATATTTTAAAATGTTTTAATATGTACATTTTCACGCTCTTTATATGCTCTAAAATATTATGATAAACTTTAGTATTTGAAACTAATAGGTTTTCTAAAAAAAAAGAAAGTAGCTGAACACATAAATAAGAATTTCTCAAAGACCAACTTATTTTAAAATGTTTTAAAATAGCCATTTTAAAGCTGTTTCAATGCCCAACAACATAATATCAAGCAAAAGAATTTAAAATACATATGGTGTCTAAAAAAAAAGGATTACTTTGTACACAAAAACATTAATTACTCGAAAACTAACAAATTTTAATATGTTATAACAAGGTCATTTGAAAGCTCTATTAATGCATAACAACATGATGTTAAGCAAAAGTTATTCAAATATATAGGGTGTCCGAAAAAAAAGGGGTACTCTGTACACTAAAACATTTATATCTCAGAAACTAACGAATTTAAAAATGTTTCAAAATAGACAAGTTAAAGCTCATTTAATGCCAAACAACAGTATGTTTAGCAAAAGTTTTTGAAATACATATGGTGTCTAAAAAAAAGGATTACTTTGTACACAAAAACATTATTTACTCGAAAACTAACAAATTTTATATATGTTATAACAAGGTCATTTTAAAGCTCTATTAATGCATAACAACATGATGTTAAGCAAAAGTTATTGAAATATATAGGGTGTCCGAAAAAAAAGGGGTACTCTGTACACTAAATAATTTATATCTCAGAAACTAACGAATTTTAAAATGTTTCAAAACAGACAAGTTAAAGCTCATTTAATGCCCAACAACATTATGTTTAGCAAAAGTTTTTGAAATACATATGGTGTCTAAAAAAAAGGTTAACTTTGTACACAAAAACATTATTAACTCGAAAACTAACAAATTTTAATATGTTATAACAAGGTCATTTTAAAGCTCTATTAATGCATAACATCATGATGTTAAGCAAAAGTTATTGAAATATATAGGGTGTCCGAAAAAAAAGGGGTACACTGTACACTAAAACATTTATATCTCAGAAACTAACGAATTTTAAAATGTTTCAAAATAGAAAAGTTAAAGCTCATTTAATGAAAAACAACATTATGTTTAGCAAAAGTTTTTGAAATACATATAGTGTCTAAAAAAAAAGGATTACTTTGTACACAAAAACATTATTAACTCGAAAACTAACAAATTTTAATATGTTATAACAAGGTCATTTTAAAGCTCTATTAATGCATAACAACATGATGTTAAGCAAAAGTTATTCAAATATATAGGGTGTCTAAAAAAGAAGGAGAACTATTTACACAAAAACATTTATATCTCGGAAACTAACGAATTTTAAATTGTTTCAAAAAAGACAAGTTAAAGCTCATTTAATGCCAAACAACATTATGTTTAGCAAAAGTTTTTGAAATACATATAGTGTCTAAAAAAAAAGGATTACTTTGTACACAAAAACATTATTAACTCGAAAACTAACAAATTTTAATATGTTATAAAAGGTCATTTTAAAGCTCTATTAATGCATAACAACATTATGTTAAGCAAAAGTTATTGAAATATATAGGGTGTCCGAAAAAAATGCGGTACTCTGTACACTAAAACATTTATATCTCAGAAACTAACGAATTTTAAAATGTTTCAAAATAAACAAGTTAAAGCTCATTTAATGCCAAACAACATTATGTTTAGCAAAAGTTTTTGAAATACATATGGTGTCTAAAAAAAAAGGATTACTTTGTACACAAAAACATTATTAACTCGAAAACTAACAAATTTTAATATGTTATAACAAGGTCATTTTAAAGCTCTATTATTGCATAACAACATGATTTTAAGCAAAAGTTATTGAAATATATAGGGTGTCCGAAAAAAAAGGGTTACTCTGTACACTAATACATTTATATCTCATAAACTAACGAATTTTAAAATGTTTCAAAATAGAAAAGTTAAAGCTCATTTAATGCCAAACAACATTATGTTTAGCAAAAGTTTTTGAAATACATATGGTGTCTAAAAAAAAAGGATTACTTTGTACACAAAAACATTATTAACTCGAAAACTAACAAATTTTAATATGTTATAACATGGTCATTTTAAAGCTCTATTAATGCATAACATCATGATGTTAAGCAAAAGTTATTGAAATATATAGGGTGTCCAAAAAAAAAGGGGTACTCTGTACACTAAAACATTTATATCTCATAAATTAACGAATTTTAAAATGTTTCAAAATAGAAAAGTTAAAGCTCATTTAATGCCAAACAACATTATGTTTAGCAAAAGTTTTTGAAATACATATGGTGTCTAAAAAAAAAGGATTACTTTGTACACAAAAACATTATTAACTCGAAAACTAACAAATTTAATATGTTATAACAAGGTCATTTTAAAGCTCTATTAATGCATACCAACATGATGTTAAGCAAAAGTTATTGAAATATATAGGGTGTCCGAAAAAAAGGGGTACTCTGTACACTAAAACATTTATATCTCAGAAACTAACGAATTTTAAAATGATTCAAAATAGACATGTTAAAGCTCATTCAATTCCAAACAACATTATGTTTAGCAAAAGTTTTTGAAATAGGGTGTCTATAAAAAAATAAGTACTCTGTACACAAAAACTAGAATATCTCGAAAACTAACAAATTCTCAAAATTTTAACATGGTCATGTTTAAAGCTATTTTAATGCTCTACAACCAGATTTGAAACTTTATTATTTAAAATATAAAGGGTGTTTAAAAAAAATAAGGAATCTGTACACATAAACTTAATTACTCGTAAAATAGCATATTTTAAAATGTTTAAATGGACATTTTACGCTCTTTATATGCTCTAAAATATTATGCTAGTAACCTTTAGTTTGAAACTAATAGGTTGTCTAAAAAAAAGAAAGGAGCTGATCACAAAAAGAATTTCTCAAAGACCAACTATTTTAAAATGTTTAAAATAGCCATTTTAAAGCTCATTAATGCCAAACAACATTATGTTTAGCAAAAGTTTTTGAAATAACATATAGGTGTCTTAAAAAAAAGGATTACTTTGTACACAAAAACATTATATCTCGAAAACTAACAAATTTTAATATGTTATAACAAGGTCATTTTAAAGCTCTATTAATGCATAACAACATGATGTTAAGCAAAATTATTGAAATATATAGGGTGAAAAAAAAGGGGTACTCTGTACACCTAAAACATTTATATCTCAGAAACTAACGAATTTAAAATGTTTTCAAAATAGACAAGTTAAAGCTCATTTAATGCCAAACACATTATGTTTAGCAAAAGTTTTGAAATACATAAGGGTGTCTAAAAAAAAAGGATTACTGTGTACACAAAAACATTAGTAACTCGAAAACTAACAAATTTTAATATGTTATAACAAGGTCATTTTAAAGCTCTATTAATGCATAACAACATGATGTTAAGCAAAAGTTATTGAAATATAGGGTGTCCGAAAAAAAAGGAGACTCTGTACACTAAAACATATCTCAAAACTAACGAATTTTAAAATGTTCAAAATAACAAGTTAAAGCTCATTTAATGCCAAACAACATTATGTTAGCAAAAGTTTTTGAAATACATAGGGTGTCTATAAAAAATAAGTACTCTGTACACAAAAACTAGAATATCTCGAAAACTAACAAATTCTCAAATTTAATAACATAGTCATTTTAAAACTATTTTAATGCTCTACAACCAGATTTGAAACTTTATTTATTTAAAATATACAGGGTGTTAAAAAAAAATAAGGAATCTGTACACATAAACTTTAATTACTCGTAAAATAGCAAATTTTAAAATGTTTTAATATGTACATTTTTACGCTCTTTATATGCTCTAAAATATTATGTAAACTTTAAACTTAGTATTTGAAACTAATAGGTTTCTAAAAAAAAAGAAAGTAGCTGAACACATAAATAAGAATTTCTCAAAGACCAACTTATTTTAAAATGTTTTTAAAATAGCCATTTTAAAGCTGTTTCAATGCCAAAAACATGATATCAAGCAAAAGAATTTAAATACATATGGGGTCTAAAAAAAAAGGATTACTTTGTACACAAAAACATTAATTACTCGAAACTAACAATTTTAATATGTTAACATAACAAGGTTTTTAAAGCTCTATTAATGCATAACAACATGATGTTAAGCAAAAGTTTTCAAATATATAGGGTGTCTGTAAAAAAAGGATATTAGTACTCTGTACACAAAAATGTTTAGCAAAAGTTTTTGAAATACATATGGTGTCTTAAAAAAAAGGATTACTTTGTACACAAAAACATTATTAACTCGAAAACTAACAAATTTTAATATGTTATAACAAGGTCATTTTAAGCTCTATTAATGCATAACACATGATGTTAAGCAAAAGTTATTGAAATATATAGGGTGTCCGAAAAAAAAGGGGTACTCTGTACACTAAAACATTTATATCTCAGAAACTAACGAATTTTAAAATGTTTCAAAATAGAAAAGTTAAAGCTCATTTAATGCCAAACAACATTATGTTTAGCAAAAGTTTTTGAAATACATATGGTGTCTAAAAAAAAAGGATTACTTTGTACACAAAAAACATTATTAACTCGAAAACTAACAAATTTTAATATGTTATAACAAGGTCATTTTAAAGCTCTATTAATGCATAACAACATGATGTTAAGCAAAAGTTTTGAAATATATAGGGTGTCCGAAAAAAAAGGGGTACTCTGTACACTAAAACATTTATATCTCAGAAACTAACGAATTTTAAAATGTTTCAAAATAGACAAGTTAAAGCTCATTTAATGCCAAACAACATTATGTTTAGCAAAAGTTTTTGAAATACATAGGGTGTCTATAAAAAAATAAGTACTCTGTACACAAAAACTAGAATATCTCGAAAACTAACAAATTCTCAAATTTTATAACATGGTCATTTTAAAGCTATTTTAATGCTCTACAACCAGATTTGAAACTTTATTATTTAAAATATACAGTTTGTTTTAAAAAAAAATAAGGAATCTGTACACATAAACTTCAATTACTCGTAAAATAGCATATTTTAAAATGTTTTAATATGTACATTTTTACGCTCCTTATATGCTCTAAAATATTATGCTAAACTTTAGTATTTGAAACTAATAGGTTTTCTAAAAAAAAAGAAAGTAGCTGAACACATAAATAAGAATTTCTCAAAGACCAACTTATTTTAAAATGTTTTAAAATAGCCATTTTAAAGCTGTTTCAATGCCCAACAACATGATATCAAGCAAAAGAATTTAAAATACATATGGTGTCTAAAAAAAAAGGATTACTTTGTACACAAAAACATTAATTACTCGAAAACTAACAAATTTTAATATGTTATAACAGGTCATTTTAAGCTCTATTAATGCATAACAACATGATGTTAAGCAAAAGTTATTCAAATATATAGGGTGTCTAAAAAAGAAGGAGAACTATTTACACAAAAACATTTATATCTCAGAAACTAACGAATTTTAAATTGTTTCAAAAAAGACAAGTTAAAGCTTATTTAATGCCAAACAACATTATGTTTAGCAAAAGTTTTTGAAATACATATAGTGTCTAAAAAAAAAGGATTACTTTGTACACAAAAACATTATTAACTCGAAAACTAACAAATTTTAATATGTTATAACAAGGTCATTTAAAGCTCTATTAATGCATAACAACATGATGTTAAGCAAAAGTTATTGAAATATATAGGGTGTCCGAAAAAAAAGGGGTACTCTGTACACTAAAACATTTATATCTCAGAAACTAACGAATTTTAAAATGTTTCAAAATAGACAAGTTAAAGCTCATTTAATGCCAAACAACATTATGTTTAGCAAAAGTTTTTGAAATACATATGGTGTCTAAAAAAAAAGGATTACTTTGTACACAAAACATTATTAACTCGAAAACTAACAAATTTTAATATGTTATAACAAGGTCATTTTAAAGCTCTATTAATGCATAACATCTTGATGTTAAGCAAAAGTTATTGAAATATATAGGGTGTCCGAAAAAAAAGGGGTACTCTGTACACTAAAACATTTATATCTCAGAAACTAACGAATTTTAAAATGTTTCAAAATAGACAAGTTAAAGCTCATTTAATGCCAAAACAACATTATGTTTAGCAAAAGTTTTTGAAATACATATGGTGTCTAAAAAAAAGGATTACTTTTACACAAAAACATTATTAACTCGAAAACTAACAAATTTTAATATGTTATAACAAGGTCATTTTAAAGCTCTATTAATGCATAACAACATGATGTTAAGCAAAAGTTTTTGAATATATAGGGTGTCCGAAAAAAAAGGGGTACTCTGTACACTAAAACATTTATATCTCAGAAACTAACGAATTTTAAAATGATTCAAAATAGACATGTTAAAGCTCATTTAATGCCAAACAACATTATGTTTAGCAAAAGTTTTTGAAATACATAGGGTGTCTATAAAAAAATAAGTACTCTGTACACAAAAACTAGAATATCTCGAAAACTAACAAATTCTCAAATTTTATAACATGGTCATTTTAAAGCTGTTTTAATGCTCTACAACCAGATTTGAAACTTTATTATTAAAATATAAAGGGTGTTTTAAAAAAAAATAAGGAATCTGTACACATAAACTTAATACTCGTAAAATAGCATATTTTAAATGTTTAATTGTACATTTTTACGCTCTTTATATGCTCTAAAATATTATGCTAACTTTAGTATTGAAACTAATAGGTTTCTAAAAAAAAAGAAAGTAGCTGAACACATAAAAAGAATTTCTCAAAGACCAACTTATTTTAAAATGTTTTAAAATAGCCATTTTAAAGCTCATTAATGCCAAACAACATTATGTTAGCAAAAGTTTTTGAAATACATATGGTGTCTTAAAAAAAAGGATTACTTTGTACACAAAAACATTATTAACTCGAAAACTAACAAATTTTAATATGTTATAACAAGGTCATTTTAAAGCTCTATTAATGCATAACAACATGATGTAAGCAAAAGTTATTAAATATATAGGGTGTCCGAAAAAAAAGGGGTACTCTGTACACTAAAACATTATATCTCAGAAACTAACGAATTTTAAAATGTTTCAAAATAGACAAGTTAAAGCTCATTTAATGCCAAACAACATTATGTTTAGCAAAAGTTTTTGAAATACATATGGTGTCTAAAAAAAAGGATTACTTTGTACACAAAAACATTAAACTCGAAAACTAACAAATTTTAATATATTTATAACAAGGTCATTTTAAAGCTCTATTAATGCATAACAACATGATGTTAAGCAAAAGTTATTGAATATATAGGGTGTCCGAAAAAAAAGGGGTACTCTGTACACTAAAACATTTATATCTCAGAAACTAACGAATTTTAAAATGATTCAAAATAGACATGTTAAAGCTCATTAATGCCAAACAACATTATGTTTAGCAAAAGTTTTTGAAATACATAGGGTGTCTATAAAAAAAATAAGTACTCTGTACACAAAAACTAGAATATCTCGAAAACTAACAAATTCTAAAATTTATAACATAGTCATTTTAAAGCTATTTTAATGCTCTACAACCAGATTTGAAACGTTATTATTTAAAAATATACAGGGTGTTTTAAAAAAAATAAGGAATTGTACACATAAACTTTAATTACTCGTAAAATAGCATATTTTAAAATGTTTTAATATGTAATTTTTACGCTCTTTATATGCTCTAAAATATTATGCTAAACTTTAGTATTTGAAACTAATAGGTTTTTAAAAAAAAAAGAAAGTAGCTGAACACATAAATTAGAATTTCTCAAAGACCAACTTATTTTAAATGTTTTAAAATAGCCATTTTAAAGCTGTTTCAATGCCCAACAACATTATATCAAGCAAAGAATTTAAAATACATATGGTGTCTAAAAAAAAAGGATTACTTTGTACACAAAAACATTATTACTCGAAAACTAACAAATTTTAATATGTTTAACAATGTCATTTTAAGCTCTATTAATGCATAACAACATGATGTTAAGCAAAAGTTATTCAAATATATAGGGTGTCCGAAAAAAAAGGGGTACTCTGTACACTAAAACATTTATATCTCAGAAACTAACGAATTTTAAAATGTTTCAAAATAGACAAGTTAAAGCTCATTTAATGCCAAACAACATTATGTTTAGCAAAAGTTTTTGAAATACATATGGTGTCTAAAAAAAAAGGATTACTTTGTACACAAAAACATTATTAACTCGAAACTAACAAATTTTAATATGTTATAACAAGGTCATTTTAAAGCTCTATTAATGCATAACACATGATGTTAAGCAAAAGTTATTGAAATATATAGGGTGTCCGAAAAAAAAGGGTACTCTGTACACTAAAACATTTATATCTCAGAAACTAACGAATTTTAAAATGTTTCAAAATAGAAAAGTTAAAGCTCATTTAATGCCAAACACATTATGTTTAGCAAAAGTTTTTGAAATACATATGGTGTCTAAAAAAAAAGGATTACTTTGTACACAAAAAACATTATTAACTCGAAAACTAACAAATTTTAATATGTTATAACAAGGTCATTTTAAAGCTCTATTAATGCATAACAACATGATGTTAAGCAAAAGTTTTTGAATATATAGGTGTGAAAAAAAAAAGGGGTACTCTGTACACTAAAACATTTATATCTCAGAAACTAACGAATTTTAAAATGTTCAAAATAGACAATGTTAAAGCTCATTTAATGCCAAACAACATTATGTTTAGCAAAAGTTTTTGAAATACATAGGGTGTCTAATAAAAAATAAGTACTCTGTACACAAAAACTTAGAATATCTCGAAAATAACAAATTCTCAAATTTTATAACATGGTCATTTTAAAGCTATTTTAATGCTCTAACAGATTTGAAACTTTATTATTAAAATATACAGTTGTTAAAAAAAAATAAGGAATCTGTACACATAAACTTAATTACTCGTAAAATAGCATATTTTAAAATGTTTTTATATGTACATTTTTACGCTCTTTAGCTCTAAAATATTATGCAAACTTAGTATTGAAACTAATAGGTTTTCTAAAAAAAAAGAAAGTAGCTGAACACATAAATAAGAATTCTCAAAGACCACTTATTTTAAAATGTTTTAAAATAGCCATTTTAAAGCTGTTTCAATGCCCAACAACATGATATCAAGCAAAAGAATTAAAATACATATGGTGTCTAAAAAAAAGGATTACTTTGTACACAAAAACATTAATTACTCGAAAACTAACAAATTTAATATGTTATAACAAGGTCATTTTTAAGCTCTATTAATGCATAAACAACATGATGTTAAGCAAAAGTTATTGAAATATATAGGGTGTCTAAAAAAAAAGGAGAACTATTACACAAAAAACATTTATATCTCGGAAACTACGAATTTTAAATTGTTTCAAAAAAGACAAGTTAAAGCTCATTTAATGCCAAAAACATTATGTTTAGCAAAAGTTTTTGAAAATATATATGTTCTAAAAAAAAAGGATTACTTTGTACAAAAAACATTATTAACTCGAAAACTAACAAATTTTAATATGTTATAACAAGGTCATTTTAAAGCTCTATTAATGCATAACAACATGATGTTAAGCAAAAGTTATTGAAATATATAGGGTGTCCGAAAAAAAAGGAGTACTCTGTACACTAAAACATTTATATCTCAGAAACTAACGAATTTTAAAATGTTTCAAAATAGACAAGTTAAAGCTCATTTAATGCCAAACAACATTATGTTTAGCAAAAGTTTTTGAAATACATATGGTGTCTAAAAAAAAAGGATTACTTTGTACACAAAAACATTATTAACTCGAAAACTAACAATTTTAATATGTTATAACAAGGTCATTTTAAAGCTCTATTAATGCATAACAACATGATGTTAAGCAAAAGTATTGAAATATATAGGGTGTCCGAAAAAAAAGGGGTACTCTGTACACTAAAACATTTATATCTCAGAAACTAACGAATTTTAAAATGTTTCAAAATAGAAAGTTAAAGCTCATTTAATGCCAAACAACATTAGGTTAGCAAAGTTTTTGAAATACATATGGTGTCTAAAAAAAAGGATTACTTTGTACACAAAAACATTATTAACTCGAAAACTAACAAATTTTAATGTTATAAACAAGGTCATTTTAAAGCTCTATTAATGCATAACAACATGATGTTAAGCAAAAGTTTTTGAAATTATAGGGTGTCCGAAAAAAAGGGGTACTCTGGTACACTAAAACATTTATATCTCAGAAACTAACGAATTTTAAAATGTTTCAAAATAGACAGTTAAAGCTCATTTAATGCCAAACAAACATTATGTTAGCAAAGTTTTGAAATACATATGGTGTCTAAAAAAAAAGGATACTTTGTACACAAAAACATTATTAACTCGAAAACTAACAAAATTTAATATGTTATAACAAGGTCATTTTAAAGCTCTATTAATGCATAACAACATGATGTTAAGCAAAAGTTTTTGAAATATATAGGGTGTCCGAAAAAAAAGGGTACTCTGTACACTAAACATTTATATCTCAGAAACTAACGAATTTTAAAATGATTCAAAATAGACATGTTAAAGCTCATTCAATGATAAACAACATTATGTTAGCAAAAGTTTTTGAAATACATAGGGTTGTCTATAAAAAAATAAGTACTCTGTACACAAAAACTAGAATATCTCACAACTAACAAATTCTCAATTTTATACATGGTCATTTTAAAGCTATTTAATGCTCTACAACCAGATTTGAAACTTATTATTTAAAATATAAAGGGTGTTTTAAAAAAAAAATAAGGAATCTGTACACATAAACTTTAATTACTCGTAAAATAGCATATTTTAAAAGTTTAATATGTACATTTTTACGCTCTTTATATGCTCTAAAATATTATGCTAAACTTTAGTATTTGAAACTAATAGGTTTCTAAAAAAAAAGAAAGTAGCTGAACACATAAATAAGAATTTCTCAAAGACCAACTTTTTTAAAATGTTTTAAAATAGCCATTTTAAAGCTGTTTCAATGCCAAACAACATGATATCAAGCAAAAGATTTAAAATACATATGGTGTCTAAAAAAAAGGATTACTTTGTACACAAAAACATTAATTACTCGAAAACTAACAAATTTTAATCGTTATAACAAGGTCATTTTAAAGCTCTATTAATGCATAACAACATGATGTTAAGCAAAAGGTATTGAAATATATAGGGGTCCGAAAAAAAAGGGGTACTCTGTACACTAAAACATTTATATCTCAGAAACTAACGAATTTAAAAATGTTTCAAAATAGACAAGTTTAAAGCTCATTAATGCCAAACAACATTATGTTTAGCAAAAGTTTTTGAAATACATATGGTGTCTAAAAAAATAAGGATTACTTTGTACACAAAAACATTATTAACTCGAAAAACTAACAAATTTTAATATGTTATACCAAGGTCATTTTAAAGCTTATTAATGCCTAACAACATGATGTTAAGCAAAAGTTATTGAAAATATATAGGGTGTCCAAAAAAAAAAAAGGGGTACTCTGTACACTAAAAACATTTATATCTCAGAAATAACGAATTTTAAAATGTTTCAAAATAGACAAAGTTACGCTCATTTTATGCCAAAACAACATTATGTTTGCAAAAGTTTTGAAAAAACATTATAGTGTCAAAAAAAAAGGATTACTTTGTACACAAACAACATATTAACTCGAAACTAACACATTTTAAATTGTTATAACAAGGTCATTTTAAAGCTCTTAATGCATAAACAACATGATGTTAAGCAAAAGTTTATTGAAAAATATCTAGGGTGTCCGAAAAAAAGGGGTACTCTGTACACAAAACATTATATTCAGAAACTAACGACTTTTAAAATGTTTCAAAATAGACA
>QUOH01000098.1:78201-147616 GCA_010416925.1 Polistes metricus
TTATAACAAGGTCATTTTAAAGCTCTATTAATGCATAACACATGATGTTAAGCAAAAGTTATTGAAATATATGGGTGTCAAAAAAAAAGGGGTACTCTGTACACTAAACATTTATATCTCATAACGAACGAATTTTTAAAAATGTTTTTAAATAGAAAAGTTAAAGCTCTTTAATGCCAACAACATTAGTGGTTATAGCAAAAGTTTTTGAAATACATATGGTGTCTAAAAAAAGGATTACTTTGTACACAAAAACATATTAACTCGAAAACTAACAATTTTAATATGTTATAACAAGGTCATTTTAAAGCTCTATTAATGGCATAACAACATGATGTTAAGCAAAAGTTATTGAAATATATGGGTGTCCGAAAAAAAGGGGTACTCTGTACACTAAAACATTTATATCTCAGAAACTAACGAATTTTAAAATGTTTTCAAAATAGAAAAGTTAAAGCTCATTTAATGCCAAACAACATTAGATGTTAGCAAAAGTTTTGAAATACATATGGTGTCTAAAAAAAAGGATTACTTTGTACACAAAAACAGTATTAACTCGAAAACTAACAAATTTTATATGTTATAACAAGGTCATTTTAAAGCTCTATTAATGCATAACAACATGATGTTAGAGCAAAAGTTATTGAAATATATAGGGTGTCCGAAAAAAAAGGGGTACTCTGTACACTAAAAATTTATATCTCAGAAACTAACGAATTTTAAAATGTTTCAAAATAGACAAGTTAAAGCTCATTAATGCCAAACAACATTATGTTTAGCAAAAGTTTTTGAAATACATATGGTGTCTAAAAAAAAAGGATTACTTGTAACAAAAACATTATTAACTCGAAAACTAACAAATTTTTAATATGTTATAACAGGTCATTTTAAAGCTCTATTAATGCATAACAACATGATGTTAAGCAAAGTTTTGAAATATATAGGGTGTCCGAAAAAAAAGGGGTACTCTGTACACTAAAACATTATAGTCTCAGAAACTAACGAATTTTAAAATGTTTTCAAAATAGACAAGTTAAAGCTCATTTAATGCAAACAACATTATGTTTAGAAAAAGTTTTTGAAATACATATGGTGTCTAAAAAAAAAAGAATTACTTTGTACACAAAACATTATTAACTCGAAAACTAACAAATTTAATATGTATAACAGGTCATTTTAAAAAGCTCTATTAATGCATAACAACATGATGTTAAGCAAAAGTTATTGAATATATAGGGTGTCCGAAAAAAAGGGGTACTCTGTACACTAAAACATTTATATCGCGAAACTAACGAATTTTAAAATGTTTCAAAATAGACAAGTTAAAGCTCATTTAATGCCAAACAACAGTAGTTTAGGCAAAAGTTTTTAAATACATATGGTGTCTAAAAAAAAAGGATGCTTTGTACACAAAACATTATTAACTCGAAAACTAACAAATTTTAATATGTTATAAAAAGTCATTTTAAAGCTCTATTAATGCATAAAACATGATTTAAGCAAAAGTTATTGAAATATAGGGGGGCCGAAAAAAAAGGGGTACTCTGTACACTAAAACATTTATATCTCAAAACTAACGAATTTTAAATGTTTCAAAATAGACAAAGTTAAAGCTCATTTAATGCCAACAACATTATGTTTAGCAAAAGTTTTTGAAATACATAGGGTGTCTAAAAAAAAAGGATTACTTTGTACACAAAAACATTATTTAACTCGAAAACTAACAAATTTTAATATGTTATAACAAGGTCATTTTAAAGCTCTATTAATGCATAACAACATGATGTTAAGCAAAAGTTATTGAAATATATAGGGTGTCCAAAAAAAAGGGGTACTCTGTACACTAAAAAACATTTATATCTCAGAAACTAACGAATTTTTAAAATGTTTCAAAAGGAACAGTTAAAGCTCTTTAATGCCAAACAACATTATGTTTAGCAAAAGTTGTTGAAATACATATGGTGTCTAAAAAAAAAGGATTACTTTGTACACAAAAAAACATTATTAACTCGAAAACTAACAAATTTTAATATGTTATAACAAGGTCATTTTAAGCTCTATTAAATGCATAACACATGATGTTAAGCAAAGTTATTGAAATATATAGGGTGTCCGAAAAAAAAGGGTACTCTGTACACTAAAACTTTATATCTCAGAAACTAACGAATTTTAAATTGTTTCAAAATAGAAAAGTTAAAGCTCATTTAATGCAAACAACATTATGTTTAGCAAAAGTTTTTTGAAATACATAGGTGTCTAAAAAAAAGGATTACTTTGTACACAAAAACATTATTACTCGAAAACTAACAAATTTTAATATGTTATAACAGGTCATTTTAAAGCTCTATTAATGCATAACAACATGATGTTAAGCAAATTTTGGAAATATATAGGGGTTCCGAAAAAAAGGGGTACTCTGTACACTAAAACATTATATCTCAGAAACTAACGAATTTTAAAATGTTTCAAAATAGACAAGGTAAAGCTCATTTAATGCCAAACAACATTATGTTTAGCAAAAAGTTTTTGAAATACATATGGTGTCTAAAAAAAAAGGATTACTTTTGTACACAAAAACTGTTAACTAAATTTAATATGTTATAACAAGGTCATTTAAAGCTCTATTAATGCGAACAACATGATTTTAAGCAAAAGTTATTGAAATATATAGGGTGGTCCAAAAAAAAGGGGTACTCTGTACACTAAAACATTTATATCTCAGAAACTAACGAATTTTAAAATGTTTCAAAATAGAAAAGTTAAAGCTCATTTAATGCCAAACAACATTATGTTTAGCAAAAGTTTTGAAATACATATGGTGTCTAAAAAAAAAGGATTACTTTGTACACAAAACATTATTAAACTCGAAAACTAACAAATTTTAATATGTTATAACAAGGTCATTTTAAAGCTCTATTAATGCATACAAATGATGTAAGCAAAGTTATTGAAATATATGGGTGTCCGAAAAAAAAGGGGTACTCTGTACACTAAAACATTTATATCTCAGAAACTAACGATTTTAAAATGTTTCAAAAGAACAGTTAAAGCTCATTTAATGCCAAACAACATTATGTTAGCAAAAGTTTTTGAAATACATATGGTGTCTAAAAAAAAAGGATTACTTTGTACACAAAACTTATTAACTCGAAAACTAACAAATTTTAATATGTTATAACAAGGTCATTTTAAAGCTCTATTAATGCATAACAACATGATGTTAAGCAAAGTTATTGAAATATTAGGGTGTCCGAAAAAAAGGGGTACTCTGTACACTAAAACATTTATATCTCAGAAACTAACGAATTTAAAATGTTTTCAAAATAGAAAAGTTAAAGCTCATTTAATGCCAAACAACATTATGTTTAGCAAAAGTTTGTGAAATACATATGGTGTCTAAAAAAAAGGATTACTTTTGTACACAAAAACATTATTAACTCGAAAACTAACAAATTTTAATATGTTATAACAAGGTCATTTTAAAGCTCTATTAATGCATAACAACATGATGTTAAGCAAAGTTTTCGAAATATATAGGGTGTCCGAAAAAAGGGTACTCTGTACACTAAAACATTTATATCTCAGAAACTAACGAATTTTAAAATGTTTCAAAATAGACAAGTTAAAGCTCATTTAATGCCAAACAATTATGTTTAGCAAAAGTTTTTGAAATACATATGGTGTCTAAAAAAAAGGATTACTTTGTACACAAAAACATTATTAACTCGAAAACTAACAATTTTAATATGTTATAACAAGGTCATTTTAAAGCTCTATTAATGCATAACAACATGATGTTAAGCAAAAGTTATTGAAATATATAGGGTGTTCCGAAAAAAAGGGGTACTCTGTACACTAAAACATTTATATCTCAGAAACTAACGAATTTTAAAATGTTTCAAAATAGACAAGTTAAAGCTCATTAATGCCAAACAACATTAGTTTAGCAAAAGTTTTTGAAATACATATGGTGTCTAAAAAAAAAGGATTACTTTGTACACAAAAACATTATTAACTCGAAAACTAACAAATTTTAATATGTTATAACAAGGTCATTTTAAAGCTCTATTAATGCTAAACAACATGATGTTAAGCAAAAGTTATTGAAATATATAGGGTGTCCGAAAAAAAAGGGTACTCTGTACACTAAAACATTATATCTCAGAACTAACGAATTTTAAAATGTTTCAAAATAGAAAAAGTTAAAGCTCATTTAATGCCAAACAACATTATGTTTAGCAATTTTTGAAATACATAGGGTGTCTAAAAAAAAAGGATTACTTTGTACACAAAAACATTATTAACTCGAAAACTAACAAATTTTAATATGTTATAACAAGGTCATTTTAAAGCTCTATTAATGCATAACAACATGATGTTAAGCAAAAGTTATTGAAATATATAGGGTGTCCGAAAAAAAAGGGGTACTCTGTACACTAAAACTTTATATCTCAGAAACTAACGAATTTTAAAATGTTTCAAAATAGACAAGTTAAAGCTCATTAATGCCAAACAACATTATGTTTAGAAAAGTTTTTGAAATACATATGGTGTCTAAAAAAGGAGGTACTTTGTACACAAAAACATTATTAACTCGAAAACTAACAAATTTTAATATGTTATAACAAGGTCATTTTAAAGCTCTAGTAATGCATAACAACATGATGTTAAGCAAAAGTTATTGAAATATATAGGGTGTCCGAAAAAAAAGGGGTACCTGTACACTAAAACATTTATATCTCAGAAACTAACGAATTTTAAAATGTTCAAAATAGACAAGTTAAAGCGCAGTTAATGCCAAACAACATTATGTTTAGCAAAAGTTTTTGAAATACATATGGTGTCTAAAAAAAAAGGATTACTTGTACACAAAACATTATTAACTCGAAAACTAACAATTTTAAATAGTTTATAAAAAAGTCATTTAAAGCTCTATAATGCAAACAACATGATGTTAAGCAAAGTTATTGAAATATATAGGGTGTCCAAAAAAAAAGGGGTACTCTGTACACTAAAACATTTATATCAGAAACTAACGAATTTTAAAATGTTTCAAAATAGAAAGTTTAAAGCTCATTTAATGCCAAACAACATTATGTTTAGCAAAAGTTTTTGAAATACATATGGTGTCTAAAAAAAAAGGATTACTTTGTACACAAAAACATTATTAACTCGAAAACTAACAAATTTAATATGTTATAAAAAGGTCATTTTAAAGCTCTATATAATGCATAACAACATGATGTTAAGCAAAAGTTTTTGAAAATAATAGGGTGTCGAAAAAAAAAGGGGTACTCTGTACACAAAAACATTTATAACTCGAAAACTAACAATTTTAAAATGTTATAACAAGTCAATTTAAAGCTCTATTAATGCATAACAACATGGATTTAACAAAAGTTTTGAAATATATAGGGTGTCTAAAAAAAAAGGGTACTCTGTACACAAAAACATTATATCTCAAAACTAACGATTTTAAATGTTAAAATAGACAGTTTAAAGCTCATTAATGCAAAACAACATGATGTTAGCAAAGTTTTTGAAATACATAGGGTGTCTAAAAAAAAAGGATACTCTGTACACAAAACATTATTACTCGAAAACTAACAAATTTTAATATGTTTAAATAGGTCATTTTAAAGCTCTATTAATGCATACAACATTATGTAAGCAAAAGTTATTGAAATATATAGGGGTCCGAAAAAAAGGGGTACTTTGTACACAAAAACATTTATATCTCAGAAACTAACGAATTTTAATTGTTTCAAAATAGACATTTAAAGCTCATTAATGCCAACAACATTATGTTTAGGCAAAAGTTTTTGAAATATATAGGGTGTCTAAAAAAAAGGAAAAAAAATATTTTAAAACTTTTTTTTTTTGTAGTTTTTTTGGTTTGTTTTGACACAAAAACATATAGTACACTCGAAACTAACAATTTTTAATATGTTATAACAAGGTCATTTTAAAGCTCTATTAATGCATAACAACATGATGTTAAAGCAAAAGTTTTTGAAATATATAGGGTGTCCGAAAAAAAAGGGGTACTCTGTACACTAAAACATTTATATCTCAGAAACTAACGAATTTTAAAATGTTTCAAAATAGACAAGTTAAAGCTCATTTAATGCCAAACAACATTATGTTTAGCAAAAGTTTTTGAAAACATATGGTGTCTAAAAAAAAAGGATTACTTTGTACACAAAAACATTATTAAACTCGAAAACTAACAAATTTTAATATGTTATAACAAGGTCATTTTAAAGCTCTATTAATGCATAACAACATGATGTTAAGCAAAAGTTTTGAAATATATAGGGTGTCCGAAAAAAAGGGGTACTCTGTACACTAAAACATTTATATCTCAGAAACTAACGAATTTTAAAATGTTTCAAATAGACAAGTTAAAGCTCATTTAATGCCAAACAACATTATGTTTAGCAAAAGTTTTTGAAATACATATGGTGTCTAAAAAAAAAGGATTACTTTGTACACAAAAACATTATTAACTCGAAAACTAACAAATTTTAATATGTTATAACAAGGTCATTTTAAAGCTCTATTAATGCATAACAACATGATGTTAAGCAAAAGTTTTGAAATATATAGGGTGTCCGAAAAAAAGGGGTACTCTGTACACTAAAACATTTATATCTCAGAAACTAACGAATTTTAAAATGTTTCAAAATAGACAAGTTAAAGCTCATTTAATGCCAAACAACATTATGTTTAGCAAAAGTTTTTGAAATACATATGGTGTCTAAAAAAAAAGGATTACTTTGTACACAAAAACATTATTAACTCGAAAACTAACAAATTTTAATATGTTATAACAAGGTCATTTTAAAGCTCTATTAATGCATAACAACATGATGTTAAGCAAAAGTTATTGAAATATATAGGGTGTCCGAAAAAAAAGGGGTACTCTGTACACTAAAACATTTATATCTCAGAAACTAACGAATTTTAAAATGTTTCAAAATAGACAAGTTAAAGCTCATTTAATGCCAAACAACATTATGTTTAGCAAAAGTTTTTGAAATACATATGGTGTCTAAAAAAAAAGGATTACTTTGTACACAAAAACATTATTAACTCGAAAACTAACAAATTTTAATATGTTATAACAAGGTCATTTTAAAGCTCTATTAATGCATAACAACATGATGTTAAGCAAAAGTTTTCGAAATATATAGGGTGTCTGAAAAAAAGGGGTACTCTGTACACTAAAACATTTATATCTCAGAAACTAACAAATTTTAAAATGTTTCAAAATAGACAAGTTAAAGCTCATTTAATGCCAAACAACATTATGTTTAGCAAAAGTTTTTGAAATACATATGGTGTCTAAAAAAAAAGGATTACTTTGTACACAAAAACATTATTAACTCGAAAACTAACAAATTTTAATATGTTATAACAAGGTCATTTTAAAGCTCTATTAATGCATAACAACATGATGTTAAGCAAAAGTTTTGAAATATATAGGGTGTCCGAAAAAAAAGGGGTACTCTGTACACTAAAACATTTATATCTCAGAAACTAACGAATTTTAAAATGTTTCAAAATAGACAAGTTAAAGCTCATTTAATGCCAAACAACATTATGTTTAGCAAAAGTTTTTGAAATACATATGGTGTCTAAAAAAAAAGGATTACTTTGTACACAAAAACATTATTAACTCGAAAACTAACAAATTTTAATATGTTATAACAAGGTCATTTTAAAGCTCTATTAATGCATAACAACATGATGTTAAGCAAAAGTTATTGAAATATATAGGGTGTCCGAAAAAAAAGGGGTACTCTGTACACTAAAACATTTATATCTCAGAAACTAACGAATTTTAAAATGTTTCAAAATAGACAAGTTAAAGCTCATTTAATGCCAAACAACATTATGTTTAGCAAAAGTTTTTGAAATACATATGGTGTCTAAAAAAAAAGGATTACTTTGTACACAAAAACATTATTAACTCGAAAACTAACAAATTTTAATATGTTATAACAAGGTCATTTTAAAGCTCTATTAATGCATAACAACATGATGTTAAGCAAAAGTTATTGAAATATATAGGGTGTCCGAAAAAAAAGGGGTACTCTGTACACTAAAACATTTATATCTCAGAAACTAACGAATTTTAAAATGTTTCAAAATAGACAAGTTAAAGCTCATTTAATGCCAAACAACATTATGTTTAGCAAAAGTTTTTGAAATACATATGGTGTCTAAAAAAAAAGGATTACTTTGTACACAAAAACATTATTAACTCGAAAACTAACAAATTTTAATATGTTATAACAAGGTCATTTTAAAGCTCTATTAATGCATAACAACATGATGTTAAGCAAAAGTTATTGAAATATATAGGGTGTCCGAAAAAAAAGGGGTACTCTGTACACTAAAACATTTATATCTCAGAAACTAACGAATTTTAAAATGTTTCAAAATAGACAAGTTAAAGCTCATTTAATGCCAAACAACATTATGTTTAGCAAAAGTTTTTGAAATACATATGGTGTCTAAAAAAAAAGGATTACTTTGTACACAAAAACATTATTAACTCGAAAACTAACAAATTTTAATATGTTATAACAAGGTCATTTTAAAGCTCTATTAATGCATAACAACATGATGTTAAGCAAAAGTTATTGAAATATATAGGGTGTCCGAAAAAAAAGGGGTACTCTGTACACTAAAACATTTATATCTCAGAAACTAACGAATTTTAAAATGTTTCAAAATAGACAAGTTAAAGCTCATTTAATGCCAAACAACATTATGTTTAGCAAAAGTTTTTGAAATACATATGGTGTCTAAAAAAAAAGGATTACTTTGTACACAAAAACATTATTAACTCGAAAACTAACAAATTTTAATATGTTATAACAAGGTCATTTTAAAGCTCTATTAATGCATAACAACATGATGTTAAGCAAAAGTTATTGAAATATATAGGGTGTCCGAAAAAAAAGGGGTACTCTGTACACTAAAACATTTATATCTCAGAAACTAACGAATTTTAAAATGTTTCAAAATAGACAAGTTAAAGCTCATTTAATGCCAAACAACATTATGTTTAGCAAAAGTTTTTGAAATACATATGGTGTCTAAAAAAAAAGGATTACTTTGTACACAAAAACATTATTAACTCGAAAACTAACAAATTTTAATATGTTATAACAAGGTCATTTTAAAGCTCTATTAATGCATAACAACATGATGTTAAGCAAAAGTTATTGAAATATATAGGGTGTCCGAAAAAAAAGGGGTACTCTGTACACTAAAACATTTATATCTCAGAAACTAACGAATTTTAAAATGTTTCAAAATAGACAAGTTAAAGCTCATTTAATGCCAAACAACATTATGTTTAGCAAAAGTTTTTGAAATACATATGGTGTCTAAAAAAAAAGGATTACTTTGTACACAAAAACATTATTAACTCGAAAACTAACAAATTTTAATATGTTATAACAAGGTCATTTTAAAGCTCTATTAATGCATAACAACATGATGTTAAGCAAAAGTTATTGAAATATATAGGGTGTCCGAAAAAAAGGGGTACTCTGTACACTAAAACATTTATATCTCAGAAACTAACGAATTTTAAAATGTTTCAAAATAGACAAGTTAAAGCTCATTTAATGCCAAACAACATTATGTTTAGCAAAAGTTTTTGAAATACATATGGTGTCTAAAAAAAAAGGATTACTTTGTACACAAAAACATTATTAACTCGAAAACTAACAAATTTTAATATGTTATAACAAGGTCATTTTAAAGCTCTATTAATGCATAACAACATGATGTTAAGCAAAAGTTATTGAAATATATAGGGTGTCCGAAAAAAAAGGGGTACTCTGTACACTAAAACATTTATATCTCAGAAACTAACGAATTTTAAAATGTTTCAAAATAGACAAGTTAAAGCTCATTTAATGCCAAACAACATTATGTTTAGCAAAAGTTTTTGAAATACATATGGTGTCTAAAAAAAAAGGATTACTTTGTACACAAAAACATTATTAACTCGAAAACTAACAAATTTTAATATGTTATAACAAGGTCATTTTAAAGCTCTATTAATGCATAACAACATGATGTTAAGCAAAAGTTATTGAAATATATAGGGTGTCCGAAAAAAAAGGGGTACTCTGTACACTAAAACATTTATATCTCAGAAACTAACGAATTTTAAAATGTTTCAAAATAGACAAGTTAAAGCTCATTTAATGCCAAACAACATTATGTTTAGCAAAAGTTTTTGAAATACATATGGTGTCTAAAAAAAAAGGATTACTTTGTACACAAAAACATTATTAACTCGAAAACTAACAAATTTTAATATGTTATAACAAGGTCATTTTAAAGCTCTATTAATGCATAACAACATGATGTTAAGCAAAAGTTATTGAAATATATAGGGTGTCCGAAAAAAAAGGGGTACTCTGTACACTAAAACATTTATATCTCAGAAACTAACGAATTTTAAAATGTTTCAAAATAGACAAGTTAAAGCTCATTTAATGCCAAACAACATTATGTTTAGCAAAAGTTTTTGAAATACATATGGTGTCTAAAAAAAAAGGATTACTTTGTACACAAAAACATTATTAACTCGAAAACTAACAAATTTTAATATGTTATAACAAGGTCATTTTAAAGCTCTATTAATGCATAACAACATGATGTTAAGCAAAAGTTATTGAAATATATAGGGTGTCCGAAAAAAAAGGGGTACTCTGTACACTAAAACATTTATATCTCAGAAACTAACGAATTTTAAAATGTTTCAAAATAGACAAGTTAAAGCTCATTTAATGCCAAACAACATTATGTTTAGCAAAAGTTTTTGAAATACATATGGTGTCTAAAAAAAAAGGATTACTTTGTACACAAAAACATTATTAACTCGAAAACTAACAAATTTTAATATGTTATAACAAGGTCATTTTAAAGCTCTATTAATGCATAACAACATGATGTTAAGCAAAAGTTATTGAAATATATAGGGTGTCCGAAAAAAAAGGGGTACTCTGTACACTAAAACATTTATATCTCAGAAACTAACGAATTTTAAAATGTTTCAAAATAGACAAGTTAAAGCTCATTTAATGCCAAACAACATTATGTTTAGCAAAAGTTTTTGAAATACATATGGTGTCTAAAAAAAAAGGATTACTTTGTACACAAAAACATTATTAACTCGAAAACTAACAAATTTTAATATGTTATAACAAGGTCATTTTAAAGCTCTATTAATGCATAACAACATGATGTTAAGCAAAAGTTATTGAAATATATAGGGTGTCCGAAAAAAAAGGGGTACTCTGTACACTAAAACATTTATATCTCAGAAACTAACGAATTTTAAAATGTTTCAAAATAGACAAGTTAAAGCTCATTTAATGCCAAACAACATTATGTTTAGCAAAAGTTTTTGAAATACATATGGTGTCTAAAAAAAAAGGATTACTTTGTACACAAAAACATTATTAACTCGAAAACTAACAAATTTTAATATGTTATAACAAGGTCATTTTAAAGCTCTATTAATGCATAACAACATGATGTTAAGCAAAAGTTATTGAAATATATAGGGTGTCCGAAAAAAAAGGGGTACTCTGTACACTAAAACATTTATATCTCAGAAACTAACGAATTTTAAAATGTTTCAAAATAGACAAGTTAAAGCTCATTTAATGCCAAACAACATTATGTTTAGCAAAAGTTTTTGAAATACATATGGTGTCTAAAAAAAAAGGATTACTTTGTACACAAAAACATTATTAACTCGAAAACTAACAAATTTTAATATGTTATAACAAGGTCATTTTAAAGCTCTATTAATGCATAACAACATGATGTTAAGCAAAAGTTATTGAAATATATAGGGTGTCCGAAAAAAAAGGGGTACTCTGTACACTAAAACATTTATATCTCAGAAACTAACGAATTTTAAAATGTTTCAAAATAGACAAGTTAAAGCTCATTTAATGCCAAACAACATTATGTTTAGCAAAAGTTTTTGAAATACATATGGTGTCTAAAAAAAAAGGATTACTTTGTACACAAAAACATTATTAACTCGAAAACTAACAAATTTTAATATGTTATAACAAGGTCATTTTAAAGCTCTATTAATGCATAACAACATGATGTTAAGCAAAAGTTATTGAAATATATAGGGTGTCCGAAAAAAAGGGGTACTCTGTACACTAAAACATTTATATCTCAGAAACTAACGAATTTTAAAATGTTTCAAAATAGACAAGTTAAAGCTCATTTAATGCCAAACAACATTATGTTTAGCAAAAGTTTTTGAAATACATATGGTGTCTAAAAAAAAAGGATTACTTTGTACACAAAAACATTATTAACTCGAAAACTAACAAATTTTAATATGTTATAACAAGGTCATTTTAAAGCTCTATTAATGCATAACAACATGATGTTAAGCAAAAGTTATTGAAATATATAGGGTGTCCGAAAAAAAAGGGGTACTCTGTACACTAAAACATTTATATCTCAGAAACTAACGAATTTTAAAATGTTTCAAAATAGACAAGTTAAAGCTCATTTAATGCCAAACAACATTATGTTTAGCAAAAGTTTTTGAAATACATATGGTGTCTAAAAAAAAAGGATTACTTTGTACACAAAAACATTATTAACTCGAAAACTAACAAATTTTAATATGTTATAACAAGGTCATTTTAAAGCTCTATTAATGCATAACAACATGATGTTAAGCAAAAGTTATTGAAATATATAGGGTGTCCGAAAAAAAAGGGGTACTCTGTACACTAAAACATTTATATCTCAGAAACTAACGAATTTTAAAATGTTTCAAAATAGACAAGTTAAAGCTCATTTAATGCCAAACAACATTATGTTTAGCAAAAGTTTTTGAAATACATATGGTGTCTAAAAAAAAAGGATTACTTTGTACACAAAAACATTATTAACTCGAAAACTAACAAATTTTAATATGTTATAACAAGGTCATTTTAAAGCTCTATTAATGCATAACAACATGATGTTAAGCAAAAGTTATTGAAATATATAGGGTGTCCGAAAAAAAAGGGGTACTCTGTACACTAAAACATTTATATCTCAGAAACTAACGAATTTTAAAATGTTTCAAAATAGACAAGTTAAAGCTCATTTAATGCCAAACAACATTATGTTTAGCAAAAGTTTTTGAAATACATATGGTGTCTAAAAAAAAAGGATTACTTTGTACACAAAAACATTATTAACTCGAAAACTAACAAATTTTAATATGTTATAACAAGGTCATTTTAAAGCTCTATTAATGCATAACAACATGATGTTAAGCAAAAGTTATTGAAATATATAGGGTGTCCGAAAAAAAAGGGGTACTCTGTACACTAAAACATTTATATCTCAGAAACTAACGAATTTTAAAATGTTTCAAAATAGACAAGTTAAAGCTCATTTAATGCCAAACAACATTATGTTTAGCAAAAGTTTTTGAAATACATATGGTGTCTAAAAAAAAAGGATTACTTTGTACACAAAAACATTATTAACTCGAAAACTAACAAATTTTAATATGTTATAACAAGGTCATTTTAAAGCTCTATTAATGCATAACAACATGATGTTAAGCAAAAGTTATTGAAATATATAGGGTGTCCGAAAAAAAAGGGGTACTCTGTACACTAAAACATTTATATCTCAGAAACTAACGAATTTTAAAATGTTTCAAAATAGACAAGTTAAAGCTCATTTAATGCCAAACAACATTATGTTTAGCAAAAGTTTTTGAAATACATATGGTGTCTAAAAAAAAAGGATTACTTTGTACACAAAAACATTATTAACTCGAAAACTAACAAATTTTAATATGTTATAACAAGGTCATTTTAAAGCTCTATTAATGCATAACAACATGATGTTAAGCAAAAGTTATTGAAATATATAGGGTGTCCGAAAAAAAAGGGGTACTCTGTACACTAAAACATTTATATCTCAGAAACTAACGAATTTTAAAATGTTTCAAAATAGACAAGTTAAAGCTCATTTAATGCCAAACAACATTATGTTTAGCAAAAGTTTTTGAAATACATATGGTGTCTAAAAAAAAAGGATTACTTTGTACACAAAAACATTATTAACTCGAAAACTAACAAATTTTAATATGTTATAACAAGGTCATTTTAAAGCTCTATTAATGCATAACAACATGATGTTAAGCAAAAGTTATTGAAATATATAGGGTGTCCGAAAAAAAAGGGGTACTCTGTACACTAAAACATTTATATCTCAGAAACTAACGAATTTTAAAATGTTTCAAAATAGACAAGTTAAAGCTCATTTAATGCCAAACAACATTATGTTTAGCAAAAGTTTTTGAAATACATATGGTGTCTAAAAAAAAAGGATTACTTTGTACACAAAAACATTATTAACTCGAAAACTAACAAATTTTAATATGTTATAACAAGGTCATTTTAAAGCTCTATTAATGCATAACAACATGATGTTAAGCAAAAGTTATTGAAATATATAGGGTGTCCGAAAAAAAAGGGGTACTCTGTACACTAAAACATTTATATCTCAGAAACTAACGAATTTTAAAATGTTTCAAAATAGACAAGTTAAAGCTCATTTAATGCCAAACAACATTATGTTTAGCAAAAGTTTTTGAAATACATATGGTGTCTAAAAAAAAAGGATTACTTTGTACACAAAAACATTATTAACTCGAAAACTAACAAATTTTAATATGTTATAACAAGGTCATTTTAAAGCTCTATTAATGCATAACAACATGATGTTAAGCAAAAGTTATTGAAATATATAGGGTGTCCGAAAAAAAAGGGGTACTCTGTACACTAAAACATTTATATCTCAGAAACTAACGAATTTTAAAATGTTTCAAAATAGACAAGTTAAAGCTCATTTAATGCCAAACAACATTATGTTTAGCAAAAGTTTTTGAAATACATATGGTGTCTAAAAAAAAAGGATTACTTTGTACACAAAAACATTATTAACTCGAAAACTAACAAATTTTAATATGTTATAACAAGGTCATTTTAAAGCTCTATTAATGCATAACAACATGATGTTAAGCAAAAGTTATTGAAATATATAGGGTGTCCGAAAAAAAAGGGGTACTCTGTACACTAAAACATTTATATCTCAGAAACTAACGAATTTTAAAATGTTTCAAAATAGACAAGTTAAAGCTCATTTAATGCCAAACAACATTATGTTTAGCAAAAGTTTTTGAAATACATATGGTGTCTAAAAAAAAAGGATTACTTTGTACACAAAAACATTATTAACTCGAAAACTAACAAATTTTAATATGTTATAACAAGGTCATTTTAAAGCTCTATTAATGCATAACAACATGATGTTAAGCAAAAGTTATTGAAATATATAGGGTGTCCGAAAAAAAAGGGGTACTCTGTACACTAAAACATTTATATCTCAGAAACTAACGAATTTTAAAATGTTTCAAAATAGACAAGTTAAAGCTCATTTAATGCCAAACAACATTATGTTTAGCAAAAGTTTTTGAAATACATATGGTGTCTAAAAAAAAAGGATTACTTTGTACACAAAAACATTATTAACTCGAAAACTAACAAATTTTAATATGTTATAACAAGGTCATTTTAAAGCTCTATTAATGCATAACAACATGATGTTAAGCAAAAGTTATTGAAATATATAGGGTGTCCGAAAAAAAAGGGGTACTCTGTACACTAAAACATTTATATCTCAGAAACTAACGAATTTTAAAATGTTTCAAAATAGACAAGTTAAAGCTCATTTAATGCCAAACAACATTATGTTTAGCAAAAGTTTTTGAAATACATATGGTGTCTAAAAAAAAAGGATTACTTTGTACACAAAAACATTATTAACTCGAAAACTAACAAATTTTAATATGTTATAACAAGGTCATTTTAAAGCTCTATTAATGCATAACAACATGATGTTAAGCAAAAGTTATTGAAATATATAGGGTGTCCGAAAAAAAAGGGGTACTCTGTACACTAAAACATTTATATCTCAGAAACTAACGAATTTTAAAATGTTTCAAAATAGACAAGTTAAAGCTCATTTAATGCCAAACAACATTATGTTTAGCAAAAGTTTTTGAAATACATATGGTGTCTAAAAAAAAAGGATTACTTTGTACACAAAAACATTATTAACTCGAAAACTAACAAATTTTAATATGTTATAACAAGGTCATTTTAAAGCTCTATTAATGCATAACAACATGATGTTAAGCAAAAGTTATTGAAATATATAGGGTGTCCGAAAAAAAAGGGGTACTCTGTACACTAAAACATTTATATCTCAGAAACTAACGAATTTTAAAATGTTTCAAAATAGACAAGTTAAAGCTCATTTAATGCCAAACAACATTATGTTTAGCAAAAGTTTTTGAAATACATATGGTGTCTAAAAAAAAAGGATTACTTTGTACACAAAAACATTATTAACTCGAAAACTAACAAATTTTAATATGTTATAACAAGGTCATTTTAAAGCTCTATTAATGCATAACAACATGATGTTAAGCAAAAGTTATTGAAATATATAGGGTGTCCGAAAAAAAAGGGGTACTCTGTACACTAAAACATTTATATCTCAGAAACTAACGAATTTTAAAATGTTTCAAAATAGACAAGTTAAAGCTCATTTAATGCCAAACAACATTATGTTTAGCAAAAGTTTTTGAAATACATATGGTGTCTAAAAAAAAAGGATTACTTTGTACACAAAAACATTATTAACTCGAAAACTAACAAATTTTAATATGTTATAACAAGGTCATTTTAAAGCTCTATTAATGCATAACAACATGATGTTAAGCAAAAGTTATTGAAATATATAGGGTGTCCGAAAAAAAAGGGGTACTCTGTACACTAAAACATTTATATCTCAGAAACTAACGAATTTTAAAATGTTTCAAAATAGACAAGTTAAAGCTCATTTAATGCCAAACAACATTATGTTTAGCAAAAGTTTTTGAAATACATATGGTGTCTAAAAAAAAAGGATTACTTTGTACACAAAAACATTATTAACTCGAAAACTAACAAATTTTAATATGTTATAACAAGGTCATTTTAAAGCTCTATTAATGCATAACAACATGATGTTAAGCAAAAGTTATTGAAATATATAGGGTGTCCGAAAAAAAAGGGGTACTCTGTACACTAAAACATTTATATCTCAGAAACTAACGAATTTTAAAATGTTTCAAAATAGACAAGTTAAAGCTCATTTAATGCCAAACAACATTATGTTTAGCAAAAGTTTTTGAAATACATATGGTGTCTAAAAAAAAAGGATTACTTTGTACACAAAAACATTATTAACTCGAAAACTAACAAATTTTAATATGTTATAACAAGGTCATTTTAAAGCTCTATTAATGCATAACAACATGATGTTAAGCAAAAGTTATTGAAATATATAGGGTGTCCGAAAAAAAAGGGGTACTCTGTACACTAAAACATTTATATCTCAGAAACTAACGAATTTTAAAATGTTTCAAAATAGACAAGTTAAAGCTCATTTAATGCCAAACAACATTATGTTTAGCAAAAGTTTTTGAAATACATATGGTGTCTAAAAAAAAAGGATTACTTTGTACACAAAAACATTATTAACTCGAAAACTAACAAATTTTAATATGTTATAACAAGGTCATTTTAAAGCTCTATTAATGCATAACAACATGATGTTAAGCAAAAGTTATTGAAATATATAGGGTGTCCGAAAAAAAAGGGGTACTCTGTACACTAAAACATTTATATCTCAGAAACTAACGAATTTTAAAATGTTTCAAAATAGACAAGTTAAAGCTCATTTAATGCCAAACAACATTATGTTTAGCAAAAGTTTTTGAAATACATATGGTGTCTAAAAAAAAAGGATTACTTTGTACACAAAAACATTATTAACTCGAAAACTAACAAATTTTAATATGTTATAACAAGGTCATTTTAAAGCTCTATTAATGCATAACAACATGATGTTAAGCAAAAGTTATTGAAATATATAGGGTGTCCGAAAAAAAAGGGGTACTCTGTACACTAAAACATTTATATCTCAGAAACTAACGAATTTTAAAATGTTTCAAAATAGACAAGTTAAAGCTCATTTAATGCCAAACAACATTATGTTTAGCAAAAGTTTTTGAAATACATATGGTGTCTAAAAAAAAAGGATTACTTTGTACACAAAAACATTATTAACTCGAAAACTAACAAATTTTAATATGTTATAACAAGGTCATTTTAAAGCTCTATTAATGCATAACAACATGATGTTAAGCAAAAGTTATTGAAATATATAGGGTGTCCGAAAAAAAGGGGTACTCTGTACACTAAAACATTTATATCTCAGAAACTAACGAATTTTAAAATGTTTCAAAATAGACAAGTTAAAGCTCATTTAATGCCAAACAACATTATGTTTAGCAAAAGTTTTTGAAATACATATGGTGTCTAAAAAAAAAGGATTACTTTGTACACAAAAACATTATTAACTCGAAAACTAACAAATTTTAATATGTTATAACAAGGTCATTTTAAAGCTCTATTAATGCATAACAACATGATGTTAAGCAAAAGTTATTGAAATATATAGGGTGTCCGAAAAAAAGGGGTACTCTGTACACTAAAACATTTATATCTCAGAAACTAACGAATTTTAAAATGTTTCAAAATAGACAAGTTAAAGCTCATTTAATGCCAAACAACATTATGTTTAGCAAAAGTTTTTGAAATACATATGGTGTCTAAAAAAAAAGGATTACTTTGTACACAAAAACATTATTAACTCGAAAACTAACAAATTTTAATATGTTATAACAAGGTCATTTTAAAGCTCTATTAATGCATAACAACATGATGTTAAGCAAAAGTTATTGAAATATATAGGGTGTCCGAAAAAAAAGGGGTACTCTGTACACTAAAACATTTATATCTCAGAAACTAACGAATTTTAAAATGTTTCAAAATAGACAAGTTAAAGCTCATTTAATGCCAAACAACATTATGTTTAGCAAAAGTTTTTGAAATACATATGGTGTCTAAAAAAAAAGGATTACTTTGTACACAAAAACATTATTAACTCGAAAACTAACAAATTTTAATATGTTATAACAAGGTCATTTTAAAGCTCTATTAATGCATAACAACATGATGTTAAGCAAAAGTTATTGAAATATATAGGGTGTCCGAAAAAAAAGGGGTACTCTGTACACTAAAACATTTATATCTCAGAAACTAACGAATTTTAAAATGTTTCAAAATAGACAAGTTAAAGCTCATTTAATGCCAAACAACATTATGTTTAGCAAAAGTTTTTGAAATACATATGGTGTCTAAAAAAAAAGGATTACTTTGTACACAAAAACATTATTAACTCGAAAACTAACAAATTTTAATATGTTATAACAAGGTCATTTTAAAGCTCTATTAATGCATAACAACATGATGTTAAGCAAAAGTTATTGAAATATATAGGGTGTCCGAAAAAAAAGGGGTACTCTGTACACTAAAACATTTATATCTCAGAAACTAACGAATTTTAAAATGTTTCAAAATAGACAAGTTAAAGCTCATTTAATGCCAAACAACATTATGTTTAGCAAAAGTTTTTGAAATACATATGGTGTCTAAAAAAAAAGGATTACTTTGTACACAAAAACATTATTAACTCGAAAACTAACAAATTTTAATATGTTATAACAAGGTCATTTTAAAGCTCTATTAATGCATAACAACATGATGTTAAGCAAAAGTTATTGAAATATATAGGGTGTCCGAAAAAAAAGGGGTACTCTGTACACTAAAACATTTATATCTCAGAAACTAACGAATTTTAAAATGTTTCAAAATAGACAAGTTAAAGCTCATTTAATGCCAAACAACATTATGTTTAGCAAAAGTTTTTGAAATACATATGGTGTCTAAAAAAAAAGGATTACTTTGTACACAAAAACATTATTAACTCGAAAACTAACAAATTTTAATATGTTATAACAAGGTCATTTTAAAGCTCTATTAATGCATAACAACATGATGTTAAGCAAAAGTTATTGAAATATATAGGGTGTCCGAAAAAAAAGGGGTACTCTGTACACTAAAACATTTATATCTCAGAAACTAACGAATTTTAAAATGTTTCAAAATAGACAAGTTAAAGCTCATTTAATGCCAAACAACATTATGTTTAGCAAAAGTTTTTGAAATACATATGGTGTCTAAAAAAAAAGGATTACTTTGTACACAAAAACATTATTAACTCGAAAACTAACAAATTTTAATATGTTATAACAAGGTCATTTTAAAGCTCTATTAATGCATAACAACATGATGTTAAGCAAAAGTTATTGAAATATATAGGGTGTCCGAAAAAAAAGGGGTACTCTGTACACTAAAACATTTATATCTCAGAAACTAACGAATTTTAAAATGTTTCAAAATAGACAAGTTAAAGCTCATTTAATGCCAAACAACATTATGTTTAGCAAAAGTTTTTGAAATACATATGGTGTCTAAAAAAAAAGGATTACTTTGTACACAAAAACATTATTAACTCGAAAACTAACAAATTTTAATATGTTATAACAAGGTCATTTTAAAGCTCTATTAATGCATAACAACATGATGTTAAGCAAAAGTTATTGAAATATATAGGGTGTCCGAAAAAAAAGGGGTACTCTGTACACTAAAACATTTATATCTCAGAAACTAACGAATTTTAAAATGTTTCAAAATAGACAAGTTAAAGCTCATTTAATGCCAAACAACATTATGTTTAGCAAAAGTTTTTGAAATACATATGGTGTCTAAAAAAAAAGGATTACTTTGTACACAAAAACATTATTAACTCGAAAACTAACAAATTTTAATATGTTATAACAAGGTCATTTTAAAGCTCTATTAATGCATAACAACATGATGTTAAGCAAAAGTTATTGAAATATATAGGGTGTCCGAAAAAAAGGGGTACTCTGTACACTAAAACATTTATATCTCAGAAACTAACGAATTTTAAAATGTTTCAAAATAGACAAGTTAAAGCTCATTTAATGCCAAACAACATTATGTTTAGCAAAAGTTTTTGAAATACATATGGTGTCTAAAAAAAAAGGATTACTTTGTACACAAAAACATTATTAACTCGAAAACTAACAAATTTTAATATGTTATAACAAGGTCATTTTAAAGCTCTATTAATGCATAACAACATGATGTTAAGCAAAAGTTATTGAAATATATAGGGTGTCCGAAAAAAAAGGGGTACTCTGTACACTAAAACATTTATATCTCAGAAACTAACGAATTTTAAAATGTTTCAAAATAGACAAGTTAAAGCTCATTTAATGCCAAACAACATTATGTTTAGCAAAAGTTTTTGAAATACATATGGTGTCTAAAAAAAAAGGATTACTTTGTACACAAAAACATTATTAACTCGAAAACTAACAAATTTTAATATGTTATAACAAGGTCATTTTAAAGCTCTATTAATGCATAACAACATGATGTTAAGCAAAAGTTATTGAAATATATAGGGTGTCCGAAAAAAAAGGGGTACTCTGTACACTAAAACATTTATATCTCAGAAACTAACGAATTTTAAAATGTTTCAAAATAGACAAGTTAAAGCTCATTTAATGCCAAACAACATTATGTTTAGCAAAAGTTTTTGAAATACATATGGTGTCTAAAAAAAAAGGATTACTTTGTACACAAAAACATTATTAACTCGAAAACTAACAAATTTTAATATGTTATAACAAGGTCATTTTAAAGCTCTATTAATGCATAACAACATGATGTTAAGCAAAAGTTATTGAAATATATAGGGTGTCCGAAAAAAAAGGGGTACTCTGTACACTAAAACATTTATATCTCAGAAACTAACGAATTTTAAAATGTTTCAAAATAGACAAGTTAAAGCTCATTTAATGCCAAACAACATTATGTTTAGCAAAAGTTTTTGAAATACATATGGTGTCTAAAAAAAAAGGATTACTTTGTACACAAAAACATTATTAACTCGAAAACTAACAAATTTTAATATGTTATAACAAGGTCATTTTAAAGCTCTATTAATGCATAACAACATGATGTTAAGCAAAAGTTATTGAAATATATAGGGTGTCCGAAAAAAAAGGGGTACTCTGTACACTAAAACATTTATATCTCAGAAACTAACGAATTTTAAAATGTTTCAAAATAGACAAGTTAAAGCTCATTTAATGCCAAACAACATTATGTTTAGCAAAAGTTTTTGAAATACATATGGTGTCTAAAAAAAAAGGATTACTTTGTACACAAAAACATTATTAACTCGAAAACTAACAAATTTTAATATGTTATAACAAGGTCATTTTAAAGCTCTATTAATGCATAACAACATGATGTTAAGCAAAAGTTATTGAAATATATAGGGTGTCCGAAAAAAAAGGGGTACTCTGTACACTAAAACATTTATATCTCAGAAACTAACGAATTTTAAAATGTTTCAAAATAGACAAGTTAAAGCTCATTTAATGCCAAACAACATTATGTTTAGCAAAAGTTTTTGAAATACATATGGTGTCTAAAAAAAAAGGATTACTTTGTACACAAAAACATTATTAACTCGAAAACTAACAAATTTTAATATGTTATAACAAGGTCATTTTAAAGCTCTATTAATGCATAACAACATGATGTTAAGCAAAAGTTATTGAAATATATAGGGTGTCCGAAAAAAAAGGGGTACTCTGTACACTAAAACATTTATATCTCAGAAACTAACGAATTTTAAAATGTTTCAAAATAGACAAGTTAAAGCTCATTTAATGCCAAACAACATTATGTTTAGCAAAAGTTTTTGAAATACATATGGTGTCTAAAAAAAAAGGATTACTTTGTACACAAAAACATTATTAACTCGAAAACTAACAAATTTTAATATGTTATAACAAGGTCATTTTAAAGCTCTATTAATGCATAACAACATGATGTTAAGCAAAAGTTATTGAAATATATAGGGTGTCCGAAAAAAAAGGGGTACTCTGTACACTAAAACATTTATATCTCAGAAACTAACGAATTTTAAAATGTTTCAAAATAGACAAGTTAAAGCTCATTTAATGCCAAACAACATTATGTTTAGCAAAAGTTTTTGAAATACATATGGTGTCTAAAAAAAAAGGATTACTTTGTACACAAAAACATTATTAACTCGAAAACTAACAAATTTTAATATGTTATAACAAGGTCATTTTAAAGCTCTATTAATGCATAACAACATGATGTTAAGCAAAAGTTATTGAAATATATAGGGTGTCCGAAAAAAAAGGGGTACTCTGTACACTAAAACATTTATATCTCAGAAACTAACGAATTTTAAAATGTTTCAAAATAGACAAGTTAAAGCTCATTTAATGCCAAACAACATTATGTTTAGCAAAAGTTTTTGAAATACATATGGTGTCTAAAAAAAAAGGATTACTTTGTACACAAAAACATTATTAACTCGAAAACTAACAAATTTTAATATGTTATAACAAGGTCATTTTAAAGCTCTATTAATGCATAACAACATGATGTTAAGCAAAAGTTATTGAAATATATAGGGTGTCCGAAAAAAAAGGGGTACTCTGTACACTAAAACATTTATATCTCAGAAACTAACGAATTTTAAAATGTTTCAAAATAGACAAGTTAAAGCTCATTTAATGCCAAACAACATTATGTTTAGCAAAAGTTTTTGAAATACATATGGTGTCTAAAAAAAAAGGATTACTTTGTACACAAAAACATTATTAACTCGAAAACTAACAAATTTTAATATGTTATAACAAGGTCATTTTAAAGCTCTATTAATGCATAACAACATGATGTTAAGCAAAAGTTATTGAAATATATAGGGTGTCCGAAAAAAAAGGGGTACTCTGTACACTAAAACATTTATATCTCAGAAACTAACGAATTTTAAAATGTTTCAAAATAGACAAGTTAAAGCTCATTTAATGCCAAACAACATTATGTTTAGCAAAAGTTTTTGAAATACATATGGTGTCTAAAAAAAAAGGATTACTTTGTACACAAAAACATTATTAACTCGAAAACTAACAAATTTTAATATGTTATAACAAGGTCATTTTAAAGCTCTATTAATGCATAACAACATGATGTTAAGCAAAAGTTATTGAAATATATAGGGTGTCCGAAAAAAAAGGGGTACTCTGTACACTAAAACATTTATATCTCAGAAACTAACGAATTTTAAAATGTTTCAAAATAGACAAGTTAAAGCTCATTTAATGCCAAACAACATTATGTTTAGCAAAAGTTTTTGAAATACATATGGTGTCTAAAAAAAAAGGATTACTTTGTACACAAAAACATTATTAACTCGAAAACTAACAAATTTTAATATGTTATAACAAGGTCATTTTAAAGCTCTATTAATGCATAACAACATGATGTTAAGCAAAAGTTATTGAAATATATAGGGTGTCCGAAAAAAAAGGGGTACTCTGTACACTAAAACATTTATATCTCAGAAACTAACGAATTTTAAAATGTTTCAAAATAGACAAGTTAAAGCTCATTTAATGCCAAACAACATTATGTTTAGCAAAAGTTTTTGAAATACATATGGTGTCTAAAAAAAAAGGATTACTTTGTACACAAAAACATTATTAACTCGAAAACTAACAAATTTTAATATGTTATAACAAGGTCATTTTAAAGCTCTATTAATGCATAACAACATGATGTTAAGCAAAAGTTATTGAAATATATAGGGTGTCCGAAAAAAAAGGGGTACTCTGTACACTAAAACATTTATATCTCAGAAACTAACGAATTTTAAAATGTTTCAAAATAGACAAGTTAAAGCTCATTTAATGCCAAACAACATTATGTTTAGCAAAAGTTTTTGAAATACATATGGTGTCTAAAAAAAAAGGATTACTTTGTACACAAAAACATTATTAACTCGAAAACTAACAAATTTTAATATGTTATAACAAGGTCATTTTAAAGCTCTATTAATGCATAACAACATGATGTTAAGCAAAAGTTATTGAAATATATAGGGTGTCCGAAAAAAAAGGGGTACTCTGTACACTAAAACATTTATATCTCAGAAACTAACGAATTTTAAAATGTTTCAAAATAGACAAGTTAAAGCTCATTTAATGCCAAACAACATTATGTTTAGCAAAAGTTTTTGAAATACATATGGTGTCTAAAAAAAAAGGATTACTTTGTACACAAAAACATTATTAACTCGAAAACTAACAAATTTTAATATGTTATAACAAGGTCATTTTAAAGCTCTATTAATGCATAACAACATGATGTTAAGCAAAAGTTATTGAAATATATAGGGTGTCCGAAAAAAAAGGGGTACTCTGTACACTAAAACATTTATATCTCAGAAACTAACGAATTTTAAAATGTTTCAAAATAGACAAGTTAAAGCTCATTTAATGCCAAACAACATTATGTTTAGCAAAAGTTTTTGAAATACATATGGTGTCTAAAAAAAAAGGATTACTTTGTACACAAAAACATTATTAACTCGAAAACTAACAAATTTTAATATGTTATAACAAGGTCATTTTAAAGCTCTATTAATGCATAACAACATGATGTTAAGCAAAAGTTATTGAAATATATAGGGTGTCCGAAAAAAAAGGGGTACTCTGTACACTAAAACATTTATATCTCAGAAACTAACGAATTTTAAAATGTTTCAAAATAGACAAGTTAAAGCTCATTTAATGCCAAACAACATTATGTTTAGCAAAAGTTTTTGAAATACATATGGTGTCTAAAAAAAAAGGATTACTTTGTACACAAAAACATTATTAACTCGAAAACTAACAAATTTTAATATGTTATAACAAGGTCATTTTAAAGCTCTATTAATGCATAACAACATGATGTTAAGCAAAAGTTATTGAAATATATAGGGTGTCCGAAAAAAAAGGGGTACTCTGTACACTAAAACATTTATATCTCAGAAACTAACGAATTTTAAAATGTTTCAAAATAGACAAGTTAAAGCTCATTTAATGCCAAACAACATTATGTTTAGCAAAAGTTTTTGAAATACATATGGTGTCTAAAAAAAAAGGATTACTTTGTACACAAAAACATTATTAACTCGAAAACTAACAAATTTTAATATGTTATAACAAGGTCATTTTAAAGCTCTATTAATGCATAACAACATGATGTTAAGCAAAAGTTATTGAAATATATAGGGTGTCCGAAAAAAAAGGGGTACTCTGTACACTAAAACATTTATATCTCAGAAACTAACGAATTTTAAAATGTTTCAAAATAGACAAGTTAAAGCTCATTTAATGCCAAACAACATTATGTTTAGCAAAAGTTTTTGAAATACATATGGTGTCTAAAAAAAAAGGATTACTTTGTACACAAAAACATTATTAACTCGAAAACTAACAAATTTTAATATGTTATAACAAGGTCATTTTAAAGCTCTATTAATGCATAACAACATGATGTTAAGCAAAAGTTATTGAAATATATAGGGTGTCCGAAAAAAAAGGGGTACTCTGTACACTAAAACATTTATATCTCAGAAACTAACGAATTTTAAAATGTTTCAAAATAGACAAGTTAAAGCTCATTTAATGCCAAACAACATTATGTTTAGCAAAAGTTTTTGAAATACATATGGTGTCTAAAAAAAAAGGATTACTTTGTACACAAAAACATTATTAACTCGAAAACTAACAAATTTTAATATGTTATAACAAGGTCATTTTAAAGCTCTATTAATGCATAACAACATGATGTTAAGCAAAAGTTATTGAAATATATAGGGTGTCCGAAAAAAAAGGGGTACTCTGTACACTAAAACATTTATATCTCAGAAACTAACGAATTTTAAAATGTTTCAAAATAGACAAGTTAAAGCTCATTTAATGCCAAACAACATTATGTTTAGCAAAAGTTTTTGAAATACATATGGTGTCTAAAAAAAAAGGATTACTTTGTACACAAAAACATTATTAACTCGAAAACTAACAAATTTTAATATGTTATAACAAGGTCATTTTAAAGCTCTATTAATGCATAACAACATGATGTTAAGCAAAAGTTATTGAAATATATAGGGTGTCCGAAAAAAAAGGGGTACTCTGTACACTAAAACATTTATATCTCAGAAACTAACGAATTTTAAAATGTTTCAAAATAGACAAGTTAAAGCTCATTTAATGCCAAACAACATTATGTTTAGCAAAAGTTTTTGAAATACATATGGTGTCTAAAAAAAAAGGATTACTTTGTACACAAAAACATTATTAACTCGAAAACTAACAAATTTTAATATGTTATAACAAGGTCATTTTAAAGCTCTATTAATGCATAACAACATGATGTTAAGCAAAAGTTATTGAAATATATAGGGTGTCCGAAAAAAAAGGGGTACTCTGTACACTAAAACATTTATATCTCAGAAACTAACGAATTTTAAAATGTTTCAAAATAGACAAGTTAAAGCTCATTTAATGCCAAACAACATTATGTTTAGCAAAAGTTTTTGAAATACATATGGTGTCTAAAAAAAAAGGATTACTTTGTACACAAAAACATTATTAACTCGAAAACTAACAAATTTTAATATGTTATAACAAGGTCATTTTAAAGCTCTATTAATGCATAACAACATGATGTTAAGCAAAAGTTATTGAAATATATAGGGTGTCCGAAAAAAAAGGGGTACTCTGTACACTAAAACATTTATATCTCAGAAACTAACGAATTTTAAAATGTTTCAAAATAGACAAGTTAAAGCTCATTTAATGCCAAACAACATTATGTTTAGCAAAAGTTTTTGAAATACATATGGTGTCTAAAAAAAAAGGATTACTTTGTACACAAAAACATTATTAACTCGAAAACTAACAAATTTTAATATGTTATAACAAGGTCATTTTAAAGCTCTATTAATGCATAACAACATGATGTTAAGCAAAAGTTATTGAAATATATAGGGTGTCCGAAAAAAAGGGGTACTCTGTACACTAAAACATTTATATCTCAGAAACTAACGAATTTTAAAATGTTTCAAAATAGACAAGTTAAAGCTCATTTAATGCCAAACAACATTATGTTTAGCAAAAGTTTTTGAAATACATATGGTGTCTAAAAAAAAAGGATTACTTTGTACACAAAAACATTATTAACTCGAAAACTAACAAATTTTAATATGTTATAACAAGGTCATTTTAAAGCTCTATTAATGCATAACAACATGATGTTAAGCAAAAGTTATTGAAATATATAGGGTGTCCGAAAAAAAAGGGGTACTCTGTACACTAAAACATTTATATCTCAGAAACTAACGAATTTTAAAATGTTTCAAAATAGACAAGTTAAAGCTCATTTAATGCCAAACAACATTATGTTTAGCAAAAGTTTTTGAAATACATATGGTGTCTAAAAAAAAAGGATTACTTTGTACACAAAAACATTATTAACTCGAAAACTAACAAATTTTAATATGTTATAACAAGGTCATTTTAAAGCTCTATTAATGCATAACAACATGATGTTAAGCAAAAGTTATTGAAATATATAGGGTGTCCGAAAAAAAAGGGGTACTCTGTACACTAAAACATTTATATCTCAGAAACTAACGAATTTTAAAATGTTTCAAAATAGACAAGTTAAAGCTCATTTAATGCCAAACAACATTATGTTTAGCAAAAGTTTTTGAAATACATATGGTGTCTAAAAAAAAAGGATTACTTTGTACACAAAAACATTATTAACTCGAAAACTAACAAATTTTAATATGTTATAACAAGGTCATTTTAAAGCTCTATTAATGCATAACAACATGATGTTAAGCAAAAGTTATTGAAATATATAGGGTGTCCGAAAAAAAAGGGGTACTCTGTACACTAAAACATTTATATCTCAGAAACTAACGAATTTTAAAATGTTTCAAAATAGACAAGTTAAAGCTCATTTAATGCCAAACAACATTATGTTTAGCAAAAGTTTTTGAAATACATATGGTGTCTAAAAAAAAAGGATTACTTTGTACACAAAAACATTATTAACTCGAAAACTAACAAATTTTAATATGTTATAACAAGGTCATTTTAAAGCTCTATTAATGCATAACAACATGATGTTAAGCAAAAGTTATTGAAATATATAGGGTGTCCGAAAAAAAAGGGGTACTCTGTACACTAAAACATTTATATCTCAGAAACTAACGAATTTTAAAATGTTTCAAAATAGACAAGTTAAAGCTCATTTAATGCCAAACAACATTATGTTTAGCAAAAGTTTTTGAAATACATATGGTGTCTAAAAAAAAGGATTACTTTGTACACAAAAACATTATTAACTCGAAAACTAACAAATTTTAATATGTTATAACAAGGTCATTTTAAAGCTCTATTAATGCATAACAACATGATGTTAAGCAAAAGTTATTGAAATATATAGGGTGTCCGAAAAAAAGGGGTACTCTGTACACTAAAACATTTATATCTCAGAAACTAACGAATTTTAAAATGTTTCAAAATAGACAAGTTAAAGCTCATTTAATGCCAAACAACATTATGTTTAGCAAAAGTTTTTGAAATACATATGGTGTCTAAAAAAAAAGGATTACTTTGTACACAAAAACATTATTAACTCGAAAACTAACAAATTTTAATATGTTATAACAAGGTCATTTTAAAGCTCTATTAATGCATAACAACATGATGTTAAGCAAAAGTTATTGAAATATATAGGGTGTCCGAAAAAAAGGGGTACTCTGTACACTAAAACATTTATATCTCAGAAACTAACGAATTTTAAAATGTTTCAAAATAGACAAGTTAAAGCTCATTTAATGCCAAACAACATTATGTTTAGCAAAAGTTTTTGAAATACATATGGTGTCTAAAAAAAAAGGATTACTTTGTACACAAAAACATTATTAACTCGAAAACTAACAAATTTTAATATGTTATAACAAGGTCATTTTAAAGCTCTATTAATGCATAACAACATGATGTTAAGCAAAAGTTATTGAAATATATAGGGTGTCCGAAAAAAAGGGGTACTCTGTACACTAAAACATTTATATCTCAGAAACTAACGAATTTTAAAATGTTTCAAAATAGACAAGTTAAAGCTCATTTAATGCCAAACAACATTATGTTTAGCAAAAGTTTTTGAAATACATATGGTGTCTAAAAAAAAAGGATTACTTTGTACACAAAAACATTATTAACTCGAAAACTAACAAATTTTAATATGTTATAACAAGGTCATTTTAAAGCTCTATTAATGCATAACAACATGATGTTAAGCAAAAGTTATTGAAATATATAGGGTGTCCGAAAAAAAGGGGTACTCTGTACACTAAAACATTTATATCTCAGAAACTAACGAATTTTAAAATGTTTCAAAATAGACAAGTTAAAGCTCATTTAATGCCAAACAACATTATGTTTAGCAAAAGTTTTTGAAATACATATGGTGTCTAAAAAAAAAGGATTACTTTGTACACAAAAACATTATTAACTCGAAAACTAACAAATTTTAATATGTTATAACAAGGTCATTTTAAAGCTCTATTAATGCATAACAACATGATGTTAAGCAAAAGTTATTGAAATATATAGGGTGTCCGAAAAAAAAGGGGTACTCTGTACACTAAAACATTTATATCTCAGAAACTAACGAATTTTAAAATGTTTCAAAATAGACAAGTTAAAGCTCATTTAATGCCAAACAACATTATGTTTAGCAAAAGTTTTTGAAATACATATGGTGTCTAAAAAAAAAGGATTACTTTGTACACAAAAACATTATTAACTCGAAAACTAACAAATTTTAATATGTTATAACAAGGTCATTTTAAAGCTCTATTAATGCATAACAACATGATGTTAAGCAAAAGTTATTGAAATATATAGGGTGTCCGAAAAAAAAGGGGTACTCTGTACACTAAAACATTTATATCTCAGAAACTAACGAATTTTAAAATGTTTCAAAATAGACAAGTTAAAGCTCATTTAATGCCAAACAACATTATGTTTAGCAAAAGTTTTTGAAATACATATGGTGTCTAAAAAAAAAGGATTACTTTGTACACAAAAACATTATTAACTCGAAAACTAACAAATTTTAATATGTTATAACAAGGTCATTTTAAAGCTCTATTAATGCATAACAACATGATGTTAAGCAAAAGTTATTGAAATATATAGGGTGTCCGAAAAAAAAGGGGTACTCTGTACACTAAAACATTTATATCTCAGAAACTAACGAATTTTAAAATGTTTCAAAATAGACAAGTTAAAGCTCATTTAATGCCAAACAACATTATGTTTAGCAAAAGTTTTTGAAATACATATGGTGTCTAAAAAAAAAGGATTACTTTGTACACAAAAACATTATTAACTCGAAAACTAACAAATTTTAATATGTTATAACAAGGTCATTTTAAAGCTCTATTAATGCATAACAACATGATGTTAAGCAAAAGTTATTGAAATATATAGGGTGTCCGAAAAAAAGGGGTACTCTGTACACTAAAACATTTATATCTCAGAAACTAACGAATTTTAAAATGTTTCAAAATAGACAAGTTAAAGCTCATTTAATGCCAAACAACATTATGTTTAGCAAAAGTTTTTGAAATACATATGGTGTCTAAAAAAAAAGGATTACTTTGTACACAAAAACATTATTAACTCGAAAACTAACAAATTTTAATATGTTATAACAAGGTCATTTTAAAGCTCTATTAATGCATAACAACATGATGTTAAGCAAAAGTTATTGAAATATATAGGGTGTCCGAAAAAAAGGGGTACTCTGTACACTAAAACATTTATATCTCAGAAACTAACGAATTTTAAAATGTTTCAAAATAGACAAGTTAAAGCTCATTTAATGCCAAACAACATTATGTTTAGCAAAAGTTTTTGAAATACATATGGTGTCTAAAAAAAAAGGATTACTTTGTACACAAAAACATTATTAACTCGAAAACTAACAAATTTTAATATGTTATAACAAGGTCATTTTAAAGCTCTATTAATGCATAACAACATGATGTTAAGCAAAAGTTATTGAAATATATAGGGTGTCCGAAAAAAAAGGGGTACTCTGTACACTAAAACATTTATATCTCAGAAACTAACGAATTTTAAAATGTTTCAAAATAGACAAGTTAAAGCTCATTTAATGCCAAACAACATTATGTTTAGCAAAAGTTTTTGAAATACATATGGTGTCTAAAAAAAAAGGATTACTTTGTACACAAAAACATTATTAACTCGAAAACTAACAAATTTTAATATGTTATAACAAGGTCATTTTAAAGCTCTATTAATGCATAACAACATGATGTTAAGCAAAAGTTATTGAAATATATAGGGTGTCCGAAAAAAAGGGGTACTCTGTACACTAAAACATTTATATCTCAGAAACTAACGAATTTTAAAATGTTTCAAAATAGACAAGTTAAAGCTCATTTAATGCCAAACAACATTATGTTTAGCAAAAGTTTTTGAAATACATATGGTGTCTAAAAAAAAAGGATTACTTTGTACACAAAAACATTATTAACTCGAAAACTAACAAATTTTAATATGTTATAACAAGGTCATTTTAAAGCTCTATTAATGCATAACAACATGATGTTAAGCAAAAGTTATTGAAATATATAGGGTGTCCGAAAAAAAAGGGGTACTCTGTACACTAAAACATTTATATCTCAGAAACTAACGAATTTTAAAATGTTTCAAAATAGACAAGTTAAAGCTCATTTAATGCCAAACAACATTATGTTTAGCAAAAGTTTTTGAAATACATATGGTGTCTAAAAAAAAAGGATTACTTTGTACACAAAAACATTATTAACTCGAAAACTAACAAATTTTAATATGTTATAACAAGGTCATTTTAAAGCTCTATTAATGCATAACAACATGATGTTAAGCAAAAGTTATTGAAATATATAGGGTGTCCGAAAAAAAAGGGGTACTCTGTACACTAAAACATTTATATCTCAGAAACTAACGAATTTTAAAATGTTTCAAAATAGACAAGTTAAAGCTCATTTAATGCCAAACAACATTATGTTTAGCAAAAGTTTTTGAAATACATATGGTGTCTAAAAAAAAAGGATTACTTTGTACACAAAAACATTATTAACTCGAAAACTAACAAATTTTAATATGTTATAACAAGGTCATTTTAAAGCTCTATTAATGCATAACAACATGATGTTAAGCAAAAGTTATTGAAATATATAGGGTGTCCGAAAAAAAAGGGGTACTCTGTACACTAAAACATTTATATCTCAGAAACTAACGAATTTTAAAATGTTTCAAAATAGACAAGTTAAAGCTCATTTAATGCCAAACAACATTATGTTTAGCAAAAGTTTTTGAAATACATATGGTGTCTAAAAAAAAAGGATTACTTTGTACACAAAAACATTATTAACTCGAAAACTAACAAATTTTAATATGTTATAACAAGGTCATTTTAAAGCTCTATTAATGCATAACAACATGATGTTAAGCAAAAGTTATTGAAATATATAGGGTGTCCGAAAAAAAAGGGGTACTCTGTACACTAAAACATTTATATCTCAGAAACTAACGAATTTTAAAATGTTTCAAAATAGACAAGTTAAAGCTCATTTAATGCCAAACAACATTATGTTTAGCAAAAGTTTTTGAAATACATATGGTGTCTAAAAAAAAAGGATTACTTTGTACACAAAAACATTATTAACTCGAAAACTAACAAATTTTAATATGTTATAACAAGGTCATTTTAAAGCTCTATTAATGCATAACAACATGATGTTAAGCAAAAGTTATTGAAATATATAGGGTGTCCGAAAAAAAAGGGGTACTCTGTACACTAAAACATTTATATCTCAGAAACTAACGAATTTTAAAATGTTTCAAAATAGACAAGTTAAAGCTCATTTAATGCCAAACAACATTATGTTTAGCAAAAGTTTTTGAAATACATATGGTGTCTAAAAAAAAAGGATTACTTTGTACACAAAAACATTATTAACTCGAAAACTAACAAATTTTAATATGTTATAACAAGGTCATTTTAAAGCTCTATTAATGCATAACAACATGATGTTAAGCAAAAGTTATTGAAATATATAGGGTGTCCGAAAAAAAAGGGGTACTCTGTACACTAAAACATTTATATCTCAGAAACTAACGAATTTTAAAATGTTTCAAAATAGACAAGTTAAAGCTCATTTAATGCCAAACAACATTATGTTTAGCAAAAGTTTTTGAAATACATATGGTGTCTAAAAAAAAAGGATTACTTTGTACACAAAAACATTATTAACTCGAAAACTAACAAATTTTAATATGTTATAACAAGGTCATTTTAAAGCTCTATTAATGCATAACAACATGATGTTAAGCAAAAGTTATTGAAATATATAGGGTGTCCGAAAAAAAAGGGGTACTCTGTACACTAAAACATTTATATCTCAGAAACTAACGAATTTTAAAATGTTTCAAAATAGACAAGTTAAAGCTCATTTAATGCCAAACAACATTATGTTTAGCAAAAGTTTTTGAAATACATATGGTGTCTAAAAAAAAAGGATTACTTTGTACACAAAAACATTATTAACTCGAAAACTAACAAATTTTAATATGTTATAACAAGGTCATTTTAAAGCTCTATTAATGCATAACAACATGATGTTAAGCAAAAGTTATTGAAATATATAGGGTGTCCGAAAAAAAAGGGGTACTCTGTACACTAAAACATTTATATCTCAGAAACTAACGAATTTTAAAATGTTTCAAAATAACAAGTTAAAGCTCATTTAATGCCAAACAACATTATGTTTAGCAAAAGTTTTTGAAATACATATGGTGTCTAAAAAAAAAGGATTACTTTGTACACAAAAACATTATTAACTCGAAAACTAACAAATTTTAATATGTTATAACAAGGTCATTTTAAAGCTCTATTAATGCATAACAACATGATGTTAAGCAAAAGTTATTGAAATATATAGGGTGTCCGAAAAAAAGGGGTACTCTGTACACTAAAACATTTATATCTCAGAAACTAACGAATTTTAAAATGTTTCAAAATAGACAAGTTAAAGCTCATTTAATGCCAAACAACATTATGTTTAGCAAAAGTTTTTGAAATACATATGGTGTCTAAAAAAAAAGGATTACTTTGTACACAAAAACATTATTAACTCGAAAACTAACAAATTTTAATATGTTATAACAAGGTCATTTTAAAGCTCTATTAATGCATAACAACATGATGTTAAGCAAAAGTTTTTGAAATATATAGGGTGTCCGAAAAAAAGGGGTACTCTGTACACTAAAACATTTATATCTCAGAAACTAACGAATTTTAAAATGTTTCAAAATAGACAAGTTAAAGCTCATTTAATGCCAAACAACATTATGTTTAGCAAAAGTTTTTGAAATACATATGGTGTCTAAAAAAAAAGGATTACTTTGTACACAAAAACATTATTAACTCGAAAACTAACAAATTTTAATATGTTATAACAAGGTCATTTTAAAGCTCTATTAATGCATAACAACATGATGTTAAGCAAAAGTTATTGAAATATATAGGGTGTCCGAAAAAAAAGGTACTCTGTACACTAAAACATTTATATCTCAGAAACTAACGAATTTTAAAATGTTTCAAAATAGACAAGTTAAAGCTCATTTAATGCCAAACAACATTATGTTTAGCAAAAGTTTTTGAAATACATATGGTGTCTAAAAAAAAAGGATTACTTTGTACACAAAAACATTATTAACTCGAAAACTAACAAATTTTAATATGTTATAACAAGGTCATTTTAAAGCTCTATTAATGCATAACAACATGATGTTAAGCAAAAGTTATTGAAATATATAGGGTGTCCGAAAAAAAAGGGTACTCTGTACACTAAAACATTTATATCTCAGAAACTAACTAAGAATTTTAAAATGTTTCAAAAATAGACAAGTTAAAGCTCATTTAATGCCAAAAACATTATGTTTAGCAAAAGTTTTTGAAATACATATGGTGTCTAAAAAAAAAGGATTACTTTGTACACAAAAACATTATTAACTCGAAAACTAACAAATTTTAATATGTTATAACAAGTCATTTTAAAGCTCTATTAATGCATAACAACATGATGTTAAGCAAAAGTTATTGAAATATATAGGGTGTCCGAAAAAAAGGGGTACTCTGTACACTAAAACATTTATATCTCAGAAACTAACGAATTTTAAAATGTTTCAAAATAGACAAGTTAAAGCTCATTTAATGCCAAACAACATTATGTTTAGCAAAAGTTTTTGAAATACATATGGTGTCTAAAAAAAAAGGATTACTTTGTACACAAAAACATTATTAACTCGAAAACTAACAAATTTTAATATGTTATAACAAGGTCATTTTAAAGCTCTATTAATGCATAACAACATGATGTTAAGCAAAAGTTATTGAAATATATAGGGTGTCCGAAAAAAAGGGGTACTCTGTACACTAAAACATTTATATCTCAGAAACTAACGAATTTTAAAAATGTTTCAAAATAGACAAGTTAAAGCTCATTTAATGCCAAACAACATTATGTTTAGCAAAAGTTTTTGAAATACATATGGTGTCTAAAAAAAAAGGATTACTTTGTACACAAAAACATTATTAACTCGAAACTAACAAATTTTAATATGTTATAACAAGGTCATTTAAAGCTCTATTAATGCATAACAACATGATGTTAAGCAAAAGTTATTGAAATATATGGGGTGTCCGAAAAAAAAGGGGTACTCTGTACACTAAAACATTTATATCTCAGAAACTAACGAATTTTAAAATGTTTCAAAATAGACAAGTTAAAGCTCATTTAATGCCAAACAACATTATGTTTAGAAAAAGTTTTTGAAATACATATGGTGTCTAAAAAAAAAGGATTACTTTGTACACAAAAACATTATTAACTCGAAAACTAACAAATTTTAATATGTTATAACAAGGTCATTTTAAAGCTCTATTAATGCATAACAACATGATGTTAAGCAAAAGTTATTGAAATATATAGGGTGTCCGAAAAAAAAGGGTACTCTGTACACTAAAACATTTATATCTCAGAAACTAACGAATTTTAAAATGTTTCAAAATAGAAAAGTTAAAGCTCATTTAATGCCAAACAACATTATGTTTAGCAAAAGTTTTTGAAATACATATGGTGTCTAAAAAAAAAGGATTACTTTGTACACAAAAAATTATTAACTCGAAAACTAACAAATTTTAATATGTTATAACAAGGTCATTTAAAGCTCTATTAATGCATAACAACATGATGTAAGCAAAAGTTATTGAAATATATAGGGTGTCCGAAAAAAAGGGGTACTCTGTACACTAAAACATTTATATCTCAGAAACTAACGAATTTTAAAATGTTTCAAAATAGACAAGTTAAAGCTCATTTAATGCCAAACAACATTATGTTTAGCAAAAGTTTTGAAATACATATGGTGTCTAAAAAAAAGGATTACTTTGTACACAAAAACATTATTAACTCGAAAACTAACAAATTTTAATATGTTATAACAAGGTCATTTTAAAGCTCTATTAATGCATAACAACATGATGTTAAGCAAAAGTTTTGAAATATATAGGGTGTCCGAAAAAAAGGGGTACTCTGTACACTAAAACATTTATATCTCAGAAACTAACGAATTTTAAAATGTTTCAAAATAGACAAGTTAAAGCTCATTTAATGCCAAACAACATTATGTTTAGCAAAAGTTTTTGAAATACATATGGTGTCTAAAAAAAAAGATTACTTTGTACACAAAAACATTATTAACTCGAAAACTAACAAATTTTAATATGTTATAACAAGGTCATTTTAAAGCTCTATTAATGCATAACAACATGATGTTAAGCAAAAGTTATTGAAATATATAGGGTGTCCGAAAAAAAAGGGTACTCTGTACACTAAAAAAACATTTATATCTCAGAAACTAACGAATTTTAAAATGTTTCAAAATAGACAAGTTAAAGCTCATTTAATGCCAAACAACATTATGTTTAGCAAAAGTTTTTGAAATACATATGGTGTCTAAAAAAAAGGATTACTTTGTACACAAAAACATTATTAACTCGAAAACTAACAAATTTTAATATGTTATAACAAGGTCATTTTAAAGCTCTATTAATGCATAACAACATGATGTTAAGCAAAAGTTATTGAAATATATAGGGTGTCCGAAAAAAAGGGGTACTCTGTACACTAAAACATTTATCTCAGAAACTAACGAATTTTAAAATGTTTTCAAAATAGACAAGTTAAAGCTCATTTAATGCCAAACAACATTATGTTTAGCAAAAGTTTTTGAAATACATATGGTGTCTAAAAAAAGGATTACTTTGTACACAAAACATTATTAACTCGAAAACTAACAAATTTTAATATGTTATAACAAGGTCATTTTAAAGCTCTATTAATGCATAACAACATGATGTTAAGCAAAAGTTATTGAAATATATAGGGTGTCCGAAAAAAAAGGGTACTCTGTACACTAAAACATTTTATCTCAGAAACTAACGAATTTTAAAATGTTTCAAAATAGAAAAGTTAAAGCTCATTTAATGCCAAACAACATTATGTTTAGCAAAAGTTTTTGAAATACATATGGTCTAAAAAAAAGGATTACTTTGTACACAAAAACATTATTAACTCGAAAACTAACAAATTTTATATGTTATAACAAGGTCATTTTAAAGCTCTATTAATGCATAACAACATGATGTTAAGCAAAATTATTGAAATATATAGGGTGTCCGAAAAAAAAGGGGTACTCTGTACACTAAAACATTTATATCTCAGAAACTAACGAATTTTAAAATGTTTCAAAATAGACAAGTTAAAGCTCATTTAATGCCAAACAACATATGTTTAGCAAAAGTTTTTGAAATACATATGGTGTCTAAAAAAAAGGATTACTTTGTACACAAAAACATTATTAACTCGAAAACTAACAAATTTAATATGTTATAACAAGGTCATTTTAAAGCTCTATTAATGCATAACAACATGATGTTAAGCAAAAGTTATTGAATATATAGGGTGTCCGAAAAAAAAGGGTACTCTGTACACTAAAACATTTATATCTCAGAAACTAACGAATTTTAAAATGTTTCAAAATAGAAAGTTAAAGCTCATTTAATGCCAAACAACATTATGTTTAGCAAAAGTTTTTGAAATACATATGGTGTCTAAAAAAAAAGGATTACTTTGTACACAAAAACATTATTAACTCGAAAACTAACAAATTTTAATATGTTATAACAAGGTCATTTTAAAGCTCTATTAATGCATAACAACATGATGTTAAGCAAAAGTTATTGAAATATATAGGGTGTCCGAAAAAAAGGGGTACTCTGTACACTAAAACATTTATATCTCAGAAACTAACGAATTTTAAAATGTTTCAAAATAGACAAGTTAAAGCTCATTTAATGCCAAACAACATTATGTTAGAGCAAAAGTTTTTGAAATACATATGGTCTAAAAAAAAAGGATTACTTTGTACACAAAAACATTATTAACTCGAAAACTAACAAATTTTAATATGTTATAACAAGGTCATTTTAAAGCTCTATTAATGCATAACAACATGATGTTAAGCAAAAGTTATTGAAATATATAGGGTGTCCGAAAAAAAGGGGTACTCTGTACACTAAAACATTTATATCTCAGAAACTAACGAATTTTAAAATGTTTCAAAATAGACAAGTTAAAGCTCATTTAATGCCAACAACATTATGTTTAGCAAAAGTTTTTGAAATACATATGGTGTCTAAAAAAAAAAGATTACTTTGTACACACAAAACATTATTAACTCGAAAACTAACAAATTTTAATATGTTATAACAAGGTCATTTTAAAGCTCTATTAATGCATAACAACATGATGTTAAGCAAAAGTTATTGAAATATATAGGGTGTCCGAAAAAAAAGGGGTACTCTGTACACTAAAACATTTATATCTCAGAAACTAACGAATTTTAAATGTTTCAAAATAGACAAGTTAAAGCTCATTTAATGCCAAACAACATTATGTTTAGCAAAAGTTTTTGAAATACATATGGTGTCTAAAAAAAAAAGGATTACTTTGTACACAAAACATTATTAACTCGAAAACTAACAAATTTTAATATGTTATAACAAGGTCATTTTAAAGCTCTATTAATGCATAACAACATGATTTAAGCAAAAGTTTTGAAATATATAGGGTGTCCGAAAAAAAGGGGTACTCTGTACACTAAAACATTTATATCTCAGAAACTAACGAATTTTAAAATGTTTCAAAATAGACAAGTTAAAGCTCATTTAATGCCAAACAACATTATGTTTAGCAAAAGTTTTTGAAATACATATGGTGTCTAAAAAAAAATTACTTTGTACACAAAAACATTATTAACTCGAAAACTAACAATTTTAATATGTTATAACAAGGTCATTTTAAAGCTCTATTAATGCATAACAACATGATGTTAAGCAAAAGTTATTGAAATATATAGGGTGTCCGAAAAAAAAGGGGTACTCTGTACACTAAAACATTTATATCTCAGAAACTAACGAATTTTAAAATGTTTCAAAATAGACAAGTTAAAGCTCATTTAATGCCAAACAACATTATGTTTAGCAAAAGTTTTGAAATACATATGGTGTCTAAAAAAAAAGGATTACTTTGTACACAAAAACATTATTAACTCGAAAACTAACAAATTTTAATATGTTATAACAAGGTCATTTTAAAGCTCTATTAATGCATAACAACATGATGTTAAGCAAAAGTTATTGAAATATATAGGGTGTCCGAAAAAAAAAGGGGTACTCTGTACACTAAAACATTTATATCTCAGAAACTAACGAATTTTAAAATGTTTCAAAATAGACAAGTTAAAGCTCATTTAATGCCAAACAACATTATGTTTAGCAAAAGTTTTTGAAATACATATGGTGTCTAAAAAAAAAGGATTACTTTGTACACAAAAACATTATTAACTCGAAAACTAACAAATTTTAATATGTTATAACAAGGTCATTTTAAAGCTCTATTAATGCATAACAACATGATGTTAAGCAAAAGTTATTGAATATATAGGGTGTCCGAAAAAAAGGGGTACTCTGTACACTAAAACAGTTATATCTCAGAAACTAACGAATTTTAAATGTTTCAAAATAGACAAGTTAAAGCTCATTTAATGCAAACAACATTAGGTTTAGCAAAAGTTTTTGAAATACATATGGTGTCTAAAAAAAAAGGATTACTTTGTACACAAAAACATTATTAACTCGAAAACTAACAAATTTTAATATGTTATAACAAGGTCATTTTAAAGCTCTATTAATGCATAACAACATGATGTTAAGCAAAAGTTATTGAATATATAGGGTGTCCGAAAAAAAGGGTACTCTGTACACTAAAACATTTATATCTCAGAAACTAACGAATTTTAAAATGTTTCAAAATAGACAAGTTAAAGCTCATTTAATGCCAAACAACATTATGTTTAGCAAAAGTTTTTTGAAATACATATGGTGTCTAAAAAAAAAGGATTACTTGTACACAAAAACATTATTAACTCGAAAACTAACAAATTTTAATATGTTATAACAAGGTCATTTTAAAGCTCTATTAATGCATAACAACATGATGTTAAGCAAAAGTTTTGAAATATATAGGGTGTCCGAAAAAAAAGGGGTACTCTGTACACTAAAACATTTATATCTCAGAAACTAACGAATTTTAAAATGTTTCAAAATAGACAAGTTAAAGCTCATTTAATGCCAAACAACATTATGTTTAGCAAAAGTTTTTGAAATACATATGGTGTCTAAAAAAAAAGGATTACTTTGTACACAAAAACATTATTAACTCGAAAACTAACAAATTTTAATATGTTATAACAAGGTCATTTTAAAGCTCTATTAATGCATAACAACATGATGTTAAGCAAAAGTTTTGAAATATATAGGGTGTCCGAAAAAAAGGGGGTACTCTGTAACTAAAACATTTATATCTCAGAACTAACGAATTTTAAAATGTTTCAAAATAACAAGTTAAAGCTCATTTAATGCCAAACAACATTATGTTTAGCAAAAGTTTTTGAAATACATATGGTGTCTAAAAAAAAAAGATTACTTTGTACACAAAAACATTATTAACTCGAAAACTAACAAATTTTAATATGTTAAAAGGTCATTTTAAAGCTCTATTAATGCATACAACATATGTTAAGCAAAAGTTATTGAAATATATAGGGTGTCCGAAAAAAAAGGGGTACTCTGTACACTAAAACATTTATATCTCAGAAACTAACGAATTTTAAAATGTTTCAAAATAGACAAGTTAAAGCTCATTTATGCCAAACAACATTATGTTTAGGAAAAGTTTTTGAAATACATATGGTGTCTAAAAAAAAAGGATTACTTTGTACACAAAAACATTATTACTCGAAAACTAAACAATTTTAATATGTTATAACAAGGTCATTTTAAAGCTCTATTAATGCATAACCAGATGTTTAAGCAAAAGTTATTGAAAATATATAGGGTGTCCAAAAAAAAGGGGTACTCTGTACACTAAAACATTTATATCTCAGAAACTAACGAATTTTAAAATGTTTCAAAATAGACAAGTTAAAGCTCATTTAATGCCAAACAACATTATGTTTAGCAAATTTTTGAAATACATATGGTGTCTAAAAAAAAAGGATTACTTTGTACACAAAACATTATTAAACTCGAAAACTAACAAATTTTAATATGTTATAACAAGTCATTTTAAAGTAAAGCTCTATTAATGATAACACAACATGATTTAAGCAAAAGTTTTGAAATATATGGGTGTCCGAAAAAAAGGGGTACTCTGTACACTAAAACATTATATCTCAGAAACTAACAAATTTTTAAATGTTTCAAAATAGACAAGTTAAAGCTCATTTAATGCCAACAACATTATGTTTAGCAAAAGTTTTGAAATAACATATGGTGTCTAAAAAAAAAGAATTACTTTGTACACAAAACATTATTAACTCGAAAACTAACAAATTTTAATATGTTATAACAAGTCATTTAAAGCTCTATAATGCATAACAACATGAGGTTAAGCAAAAGTTATTGAAATATATAGGGTGTCCGAAAAAAAGGGGTACTCTGTACACTAAAACATTTATATCTCAAAACTAACGAATTTAAAATGTTTCAAAATAGACAAGTTAAAGCTCATTATAATGCCAAACAACATTATGTTAGCAAAAGTTTTTGAAATACATATGGTGTCTAAAAAAAAAGGATTACTTTGTACACAAAACATTAATAACTCGAAAACTAACAAATTTAATATGTTATAACAAGGTCATTTTAAAGCTCTATTAATGCATAACAACATGATGTTAAGCAAAAGTTATTGAAATATATAGGGTGTCCAAAAAAAAAGGGGTACTCGTACACTAAAACATTTATATCTCAGAAACTAACGAATTTTAAAATGTTTCAAAATAGACAAGTTAAGCCCATTAATGCCAACAACATTATGTTTAGGCAAAAGTTTTTGAAATACATATGGTGTCTAAAAAAAAAGGATTACTTTGTACACAAAAACATTATTAACTCGAAAACTAACAATTTTAATATGTTATACAAGGTCATTTTAAGCTCTATTAATGCATAACAACATGATGTTAGCAAAAGTTTTGAAATATATAGGGTGGTCCGAAAAAAGGGGGTACTCTGTGACTAAAACAGTATATCTCAGAAACTAACGAATTTTAAAATGTTTCAAAATAGACAAGTTAAAGCTCATTTAATGCCAAAAATTATGTTTAGCAAAAGTTTTTGAAATACATATGGTGTCTAAAAAAAAGAATTACTTTGTACACAAAAACATATTAACTCGAAAACTAACAAATTTTAATATGTTATAACAGGGCATTTTAAAGCTCTATTATGCAAACAACAGATGTTAAGCAAAATTTATTGAAATATATAGGGTGTCCGAAAAAAAAGGGGGTACTCTGTACACTAAAACATTTATATCTCAGAAACTAACGAATTTTAAAATGTTTCAAAATAGACAAGTTAAAGCTCATTTAATGCCAAACAACATTATGTTTAGCAAAAGTTTTTGAAATACATATGGTGTCTAAAAAAAAAGGATTACTTTGTACACAAAAACATTATTAACTCGAAAACTAACAAATTTTAATATGTTATAACAAGGTCATTTTAAAGCTCTATTAATGCATAACAACATGATGTTAAGCAAAAGTTATTGAAAATATAGGGTGTCCAAAAAAAAGGGGTACTCTGTACACTAAAACATTTATATCTCAGAAACTAACGAATTTTAATTTTAAAATGTTTCAAAATAGAAAAGTTAAAGCTCATTTAATGCCAAACAACATTATGTTTAGCAAAAGTTTTTGAAATACATATGGTGTCTAAAAAAAAAGGATTACTTTGTACACAAAAACATTATTAACTCGAAAACTAACAAATTTTAATATGTTATAACAAGGTCATTTTAAAGCTCTATTAATGCATAACAACATGATGTTAAGCAAAAGTTTTTGAAATATATAGGGTGTCCGAAAAAAAAAAGGGGTACTCTGTACACTAAAACATTTATATCTCAGAAACTAACGAATTTTAAAATGTTTCAAAATAGACAAGTTAAAGCTCATTTAATGCCAAACAACATTATGTTTAGCAAAAGTTTTTGAAATACATATGGTGTCTAAAAAAAAAGGATTACTTTGTACACAAAAACATTATTAACTCGAAAACTAACAAATTTTAATATGTTATAACAAGGTCATTTTAAAGCTCTATTAATGCATAACAACATGATGTTAAGCAAAATTTTTGAAATATATAGGGTGTCCGAAAAAAAGGGGGTACTCTGTACACTAAAACATTTATATCTCAGAAACTAACGAATTTTAAAATGTTTCAAAATAGACAAGTTAAAGCTCATTTAATGCCAAACAACATTATGTTTAGCAAAAGTTTTTGAAATACATATGGTGTCTAAAAAAAAAGGATTACTTTGTACACAAAAACATTATTAACTCGAAAACTAACAAATTTTAATATGTTATAACAAGGTCATTTTAAAGCTCTATTAATGCATAACACATGATGTTAGCAAAAGTTATTGAAATATATAGGGTGTCCAAAAAAAAAAGGGTACTTTGTACACAAAAACATTATTTTAACTCGAAAACTAAACAAATTTTAATATGTTATAACAGGTCATTTTAAAGCTCTATTAATGCATAACAACATGATGTTAAGCAAAAGTTATTGAAAATAATAGGGGGTGTCCAAAAAAAAGGGGGGTACTCTGTACACTAAAACATTATATCTCAGAAACTAACGAATTTTAAAATGTTTCAAAATAGAAAGTTAAAGCTCATTTAATGCCAAACAACATTATGTTTAGCAAAAGTTTTTGAAATACATATGGTGTCTAAAAAAAAAGGATTACTTTGTACACAAAAACATTATTAACTCGAAAACTAACAAATTTTAATATGTTATAACAAGGTCATTTTAAAGCTCTATTAATGCATAACAACATGATGTTAAGCAAAAGTTATTGAAATATATAGGGTGTCCGAAAAAAAAAGGGGTACTCTGTACACTAAAACATTTATATCTCAGAAACTAACGAATTTTAAAATGTTTCAAAATAGACAAGTTAAAGCTCATTTAATGCCAAACAACATTATGTTTAGCAAAAGTTTTTGAAATACATATGGTGTCTAAAAAAAAAGGATTACTTTGTACACAAAAACATTATTAACTCGAAAACTAACAAATTTTAATATGTTATAACAAGGTCATTTTAAAGCTCTATTAATGCATAACAACATGATGTTAAGCAAAAGTTATTGAAATATATAGGGTGTCCAAAAAAAAAAGGGGTACTCTGTACACTAAAACATTTATATCTCATAAACTAACGAATTTTAAAATGTTTCAAAATAGACAAGTTAAAGCTCATTTAATGCCAAACAACATTATGTTTAGCAAAAGTTTTTGAAATACATATGGTGTCTAAAAAAAAAGGATTACTTTGTACACAAAAACATTATTAACTCGAAAACTAACAAATTTTAATATGTTATAACAAGGTCATTTTAAAGCTCTATTAATGCATAACAACATGATGTTAAGCAAAAGTTATTGAAATATATAGGGTGTCCGAAAAAAAGGGGGTACTCTGTACACTAAAACATTTATATCTCAGAAACTAACGAATTTTAAAATGTTTCAAAATAGACAAGTTAAAGCTCATTTAATGCCAAACAACATTATGTTTAGCAAAAGTTTTTGAAATACATATGGTGTCTAAAAAAAAAGGATTACTTTGTACACAAAAACATTATTAACTCGAAAACTAACAAATTTTAATATGTTATAACAAGGTCATTTTAAAGCTCTATTAATGCATAACAACATGATGTTAAGCAAAAGTTATTGAAATATATAGGGTGTCCGAAAAAAAAAGGGGTACTCTGTACACTAAAACATTTATATCTCAGAAACTAACGAATTTTAAAATGTTTCAAAATAGACAAGTTAAAGCTCATTTAATGCCAAACAACATTATGTTTAGCAAAAGTTTTTGAAATACATATGGTGTCTAAAAAAAAAGGATTACTTTGTACACAAAAACATTATTAACTCGAAAACTAACAAATTTTAATATGTATAACAAGGTCATTTTAAAGCTCTATTAATGCATAACAACATGATGTAAGCAAAAGTTATTGAAATATATAGGGTGTCCGAAAAAAAAAGGGGTACTCTGTACACTAAAACATTTATATCTCAGAAACTAACGAATTTTAAAATGTTTCAAAATAGACAAGTTAAAGCTCATTTAATGCCAAACAACATTATGTTTAGCAAAAGTTTTTGAAATACATATGGTGTCTAAAAAAAAAGGATTACTTTGTACACAAAAACATTATTAACTCGAAAACTAACAAATTTTAATATGTTATAACAAGGTCATTTTAAAGCTCTATTAATGCATAACAACATGATGTTAAGCAAAAATTTTTGAAATATATAGGGTGTCCGAAAAAAAAAGGGGTACTCTGTACACTAAAACATTTATATCTCAGAAACTAACGAATTTTAAAATGTTTCAAAATAGACAAGTTAAAGCTCATTTAATGCCAAACAACATTATGTTTAGCAAAAGTTTTTGAAATACATATGGTGTCTAAAAAAAAAGGATTACTTTGTACACAAAAACATTATTAACTCGAAAACTAACAAATTTTAATATGTTATAACAAGGTCATTTTAAAGCTCTATTAATGCATAACACATGATGTTAAGCAAAAGTTATTGAAATATATAGGGTGTCCGAAAAAAAAGGGGTACTCTGTACACTAAAACATTTATATCTCAGAAACTAACGAATTTTAAAATGTTTCAAAATAGACAAGTTAAAGCTCATTTAATGCCAAACAACATTATGTTTAGCAAAAGTTTTTGAAATACATATGGTGTCTAAAAAAAAGGATTACTTTGTACACAAAACATTATTAACTCGAAAACTAACAAATTTTAATATGTTATAACAAGGTCATTTTAAAGCTCTATTAATGCATAACAACATGATGTTAAGCAAAAGTTATTGAAATATATAGGGTGTCCAAAAAAAAAGGGTACTCTGTACACTAAAACATTTATATCTCAGAAACTAACGAATTTTAAAATGTTTCAAAATAGACAAGTTAAAGCTCATTTAATGCCAAACAACATTATGTTTAGCAAAAGTTTTTGAAATACATATGGTGTCTAAAAAAAAAGGATTACTTTGTACACAAAACATTATTAACTCGAAAACTAACAAATTTTATATGTTATAACAAGGTCATTTTAAAGCTCTATTAATGCATAACAACATGATGTTAAGCAAAAGTTATTGAAATATATAGGGTGTCCGAAAAAAAAGGGGTACTCTGTACACTAAAACATTTATATCTCAGAAAACTAACGAATTTTAAAATGTTTCAAAATAGAAAGTTAAAGCTCATTTAATGCCAAACAACATTATGTTTAGCAAAAGTTTTTGAAATACATATGGTGTCTAAAAAAAAAGGATTACTTTGTACACAAAAACATTATTAACTCGAAAACTAACAAATTTTAATATGTTATAACAAGGTCATTTTAAAGCTCTATTAATGCATAACAACATGATGTTAAGCAAAAGTTATTGAAATATATAGGGTGTCCGAAAAAAAAGGGGGGTACTCTGTACACTAAAACATTTATATCTCAGAAACTAACGAATTTTAAAATGTTTCAAAATAGAAAAGTTAAAGCTCATTTAATGCCAAACAACATTATGTTTAGCAAAAAGTTTTTGAAATACATATGGTGTCTAAAAAAAAAGGATTACTTTGTACACAAAAACATTATTAACTCGAAAACTAACAAATTTTAATATGTTATAACAAGGTCATTTTAAAGCTCTATTAATGCATAACAACATGATGTTAAGCAAAAATTTTTGAAATATATAGGGTGTCCGAAAAAAAAGGGGTACTCTGTACACTAAAACATTTATATCTCAGAAACTAACGAATTTTAAAATGTTTCAAAATAGACAAGTTAAAGCTCATTTAATGCCAAACAACATTATGTTTAGCAAAAGTTTTTGAAATACATATGGTGTCTAAAAAAAAGGATTACTTTGTACACAAAAACATTATTAACTCGAAAACTAACAAATTTTAATATGTTATAACAAGGTCATTTTAAAGCTCTATTAATGCATAACAACATGATGTAAGCAAAAGTTATTGAAATATATAGGGTGTCCGAAAAAAGGGGTACTCTGTACACTAAAACATTTATATCTCAGAAACTAACGAATTTTAAAATGTTTCAAAATAGACAAGTTAAAGCTCATTTAATGCCAAACAACATTATGTTTAGCAAAAGTTTTTGAAATACATATGGTGTCTAAAAAAAAAGGATTACTTTGTACACAAAAACATTATTAACTCGAAAACTAACAAATTTTAATATGTTATAACAAGGTCATTTTAAAGCTCTATTAATGCATAACATCATGATGTAAAGCAAAAGTTATTGAAATATATAGGGTGTCCGAAAAAAAAGGGGTACTCTGTACACTAAAACATTTATATCTCAGAAACTAACGAATTTTAAAATGTTTCAAAATAGAAAAGTTAAAGCTCATTTAATGCCAAACAACATTATGTTTAGCAAAAGTTTTTGAAATACATATGGTGTCTAAAAAAAAAGGATTACTTTGTACACAAAAACATTATTAACTCGAAAACTAACAAATTTTAATATGTTATAAAAAGGTCATTTTAAAGCTCTATTAATGCATAACAACATGATGTTAAGCAAAAGTTATTGAAATATATAGGGTGTCCGAAAAAAAGGAAAGGGGGTACTCTGTACACTAAAACATTTATATCTCAGAAACTAACGAATTTTAAAATGTTTCAAAATAGAAAGTTAAAGCTCATTTAATGCCAAACAACATTATGTTTAGCAAAAGTTTTTGAAATACATATGGTGTCTAAAAAAAAAGGATTACTTTGTACACAAAAACATTATTAACTCGAAAACTAACAAATTTTAATATGTTATAACAAGGTCATTTTAAAGCTCTATTAATGCATAACAACATGATGTTAAGCAAAAGTTATTGAAATATATAGGGTGTCCGAAAAAAAAGGGGTACTCTGTACACTAAAACATTTATATCTCAGAAACTAACGAATTTTAAAATGTTTCAAAATAGACAAGTTAAAGCTCATTTAATGCCAAACAACATTATGTTTAGCAAAAGTTTTTGAAATACATATGGTGTCTAAAAAAAAAGGATTACTTTGTACACAAAAACATTATTAACTCGAAAACTAACAAATTTTAATATGTTATAACAAGGTCATTTTAAAGCTCTATTAATGCATAACAACATGATGTTAAGCAAAAGTTATTGAAATATATAGGGTGTCCGAAAAAAAGGGGGTACTCTGTACACTAAAACATTTATATCTCAGAAACTAACGAATTTTAAAATGTTTCAAAATAGAAAAGTTAAAGCTCATTTAATGCCAAACAATTATGTTTAGCAAAAGTTTTTGAAATACATATGGTGTCTAAAAAAAAAGGATTACTTTGTACACAAAAACATTATTAACTCGAAAACTAACAAATTTTAATATGTTATAACAGGTCATTTTAAAGCTCTATTAATGCATAACAACATGATGTTAAGCAAAAGTTATTGAAATATATAGGGTGTCCGAAAAAAAGGGGGGTACTCTGTACACTAAAACATTTATATCTCAGAAACTAACGAATTTTAAATGTTTCAAAATAGACAAGTTAAAGCTCATTTAATGCCAAACAACATTATGTTTAGCAAAAGTTTTTGAAATACATATGGTGTCTAAAAAAAAGGATTACTTTGTACACAAAAACATTATTAACTCGAAAACTAACAAATTTTAATATGTTATAACAAGGTCATTTTAAAGCTCTATTAATGCATAACAACATGATGTTAAGCAAAAGTTATTGAAATATATAGGGTGTCCGAAAAAAAAAGGGGTACTCTGTACACTAAAACATTTATATCTCAGAAACTAACGAATTTTAAAATGTTTCAAAATAGACAAGTTAAAGCTCATTTAATGCCAAACAACATTATGTTTAGCAAAAGTTTTTGAAATACATATGGTGTCTAAAAAAAAAGGATTACTTTGTACACAAAAACATTATTAACTCGAAAACTAACAAATTTTAATATGTTATAACAAGGTCATTTTAAAGCTCTATTAATGCATAACAACATGATGATGTTAAGCAAAATTTTTGAAATATATAGGGTGTCCGAAAAAAAAAAGGGGGTACTCTGTACACTAAAACATTTATATCTCAGAAACTAACGAATTTTAAAATGTTTCAAAATAGACAAGTTAAAGCTCATTTAATGCCAAACAACATTATGTTTAGCAAAAGTTTTTGAAATACATATGGTGTCTAAAAAAAAAGGATTACTTTGTACACAAAAACATTATTAACTCGAAAACTAACAAATTTTAATATGTTATAACAAGGTCATTTTAAAGCTCTATTAATGCATAACAACATGATGTTAAGCAAAAGTTATTGAAATATATAGGGTGTCCAAAAAAAAAGGGGTACTCTGTACACTAAAACATTTATATCTCAGAAACTAACGAATTTTAAAATGTTTCAAAATAGAAAAGTTAAAGCTCATTTAATGCCAAACAACATTATGTTTAGCAAAAGTTTTTGAAATACATATGGTGTCTAAAAAAAAAGGATTACTTTGTACACAAAAACATTATTAACTCGAAAACTAACAAATTTTAATATGTTATAACAAGGTCATTTTAAAGCTCTATTAATGCATAACAACATGATGTTAAGCAAAAATTTTTGAAATATATAGGGTGTCCGAAAAAAAAGGGGTACTCTGTACACTAAAACATTTATATCTCAGAAACTAACGAATTTTAAAATGTTTCAAAATAGACAAGTTAAAGCTCATTTAATGCCAAACAACATTATGTTTAGCAAAAGTTTTTGAAATACATATGGTGTCTAAAAAAAAAGGATTACTTTGTACACAAAAACATTATTAACTCGAAAACTAACAAATTTTAATTTAATTTGTTATAACCAGGTCATTTTAAAGCTCTATTTAATGCATAAAAACATGATGTTAAGCAAAAGTTATTGAAATATATAGGGTGTCTAAAAAAAAAGGATTACTTTGTACACAAAAAAACATTATTAACTCGAAAACTAACAAATTTTAATATGTTATAACAAGGTCATTTTAAAGCTCTATTAATGCATAACAACATGATGTTAAGCAAAAGTTATTGAAATATATGGTGTCCAAAAAAAAAAGGGGGTACTCTGTACACTAAAACATTTATATCCAGAAACTAACGAATTTTAAATGTTTCAAAATAGAAAAGTTAAAGCTCATTTAATGCCAAACAACATTATGTTTAGCAAAAGTTTTTGAAATACATATGGTGTCTAAAAAAAAAGGATTACTTTGTACACAAAAACATTATTAACTCGAAAACTAACAAATTTTAATATGTTATAACAAGGTCATTTTAAAGCTCTATTAATGCATAACAACATGATGTTAAGCAAAAGTTATTGAAATATATAGGGTGTCCGAAAAAAAAAGGGGGGTACTCTGTACACTAAAACATTTATATCTCAGAAACTAACGAATTTTAAAATGTTTCAAAATAGACAAGTTAAAGCTCATTTAATGCCAAACAACATTATGTTTAGAAAAAGTTTTTGAAATACATATGGTGTCTAAAAAAAAGGATTACTTTGTACACAAAAACATTATTAACTCGAAAACTAACAAATTTTAATATGTTATAAACAAGGTCATTTTAAAGCTCTATTAATGCATAACAACATGATGTTAAGAAACAAAAGTTATTGAAATATATAGGGTGTCCAAAAAAAAAAGGGGTACTCTGTACACTAAAACATTTATATCTCAGAAACTAACGAATTTTAAAATGTTTCAAAATAGACAAGTTTAAAGCTCATTTAATGCCAAACAACATTATGTTTAGCAAAAGTTTTTGAAATACATATGGTGTCTAAAAAAAAAGGATTACTTTGTACACAAAAACATTATTAACTCGAAAACTAACAAATTTTAATATGTTATAACAAGGTCATTTTTAAAGCTCTATTAATGCATAACAACATGATGTTAAGCAAAAGTTATTGAAATATATAGGGTGTCCGAAAAAAAAGGGGTACTCTGTACACTAAAACATTTATATCTCAGAAACTAACGAATTTTAAAATGTTTCAAAATAGACAAGTTAAAGCTCATTTAATGCCAAAACAACATTATGTTTAGCAAAAGTTTTTGAAATACATATGGTGTCTAAAAAAAAAGGATTACTTTGTACACAAAAACATTATTAACTCGAAAACTAACAAATTTTAATATGTTATAACAAGGTCATTTTAAAGCTCTATTAATGCATAACAACATGATGTTAAGCAAAAGTTTTTGAAATATATAGGGTGTCCGAAAAAAAAAGGGGGTACTCTGTACACTAAAACATTTATATCTCAGAAACTAACGAATTTTAAAATGTTTCAAAATAGAACAAGTTAAAGCTCATTTAATGCCCAAACAACATTATGTTTAGCAAAAGTTTTTGAAATACATATGGTGTCTAAAAAAAAAGGATTACTTTGTACACAAAAACATTATTAACTCGAAAACTAACAAATTTTAATATGTTATAACAAGGTCATTTTAAAGCTCTATTAATGCATAACAACATGATGTTAAGCAAAAGTTATTGAAATATATAGGGTGTCCGAAAAAAAAGGGGTACTCTGTACACTAAAACATTTATATCTCAGAAACTAACGAATTTTAAAATGTTTCAAAATAGACAAAAGTTAAAGCTCATTTAATGCCAAACAACATTATGTTTAGCAAAAGTTTTTGAAATACATATGGTGTCTAAAAAAAAAGGATTACTTGTACACAAAAAACATTATTAACTCGAAAACTAACAAATTTTAATATGTTATAACAAGGTCATTTTAAAGCTCTATTAATGCATAACATCATGATGTTAAGCAAAATATTGAAATATATAGGGTGTCCAAAAAAAAAAGGGGTACTCTGTACACTAAAACATTTATATCTCAGAAACTAACGAATTTTAAATGTTTCAAAATAGACAAGTTTAAAGCTCATTTAATGCCAAACAACATTATGTTTAGCAAAAGTTTTTGAAATACATATGGTGTCTAAAAAAAAGGATTACTTTGTACACAAAAAACATTATTAACTCGAAAACTAACAAATTTTAATATGTTATAACAAGGTCATTTTAAAGCTCTATTAATGCATAACAACATGATGTTAAGCAAAAGTTTTTGAAATATATAGGGTGTCCGAAAAAAAAAGGGGGTACTCTGTACACTAAAACATTTATATCTCAGAAACTAACGAATTTTAAAATGTTTCAAAATAGACAAGTTAAAGCTCATTTAATGCCAAACAACATTATGTTTAGCAAAAGTTTTTGAAATACATATGGTGTCTAAAAAAAAAGGATTACTTTGTACACAAAAACATTATTAACTCGAAAACTAACAAATTTTAATATGTTATAACAAGGTCATTTTAAAGCTCTATTAATGCATACAACATGATGTTAAGCAAAAGTTATTGAAATATATAGGGTGTCCGAAAAAAAGGGGGTACTCTGTACACTAAAACATTTATATCTCAGAAACTAACGAATTTTAAAATGTTTCAAATAGACAAGTTAAAGCTCATTTAATGCCAAACAACATTATGTTTAGGAAAAGTTTTTGAAATACATATGGTGTCTAAAAAAAAGGATTACTTTGTACACAAAAACATTATTAACTCGAAAACTAACAAATTTTAATATGTTATAACAAGGTCATTTTAAAGCTCTATTAATGCATAACAACATGATGTTAAGCAAAAGTTATTGAAATATATAGGGTGTCCGAAAAAAAAAAGGGGGGTACTCTGTACACTAAAACATTTATATCTCAGAAACTAACGAATTTTAAAATGTTTCAAAATAGACAAGTTAAAGCTCATTTAATGCCAAACAACATTATGTTTAGCAAAAGTTTTTGAAATACATATGGTGTCTAAAAAAAAAGGATTACTTTGTACACAAAAACATTATTAACTCGAAAACTAACAAATTTTAATATGTTATAACAAGGTCATTTTAAAGCTCTATTAATGCATAACACATGATGTTAAGCAAAAGTTATTGAAATATATAGGGTGTCCGAAAAAAAGGGGTACTCTGTACACTAAAACATTTATATCTCAGAAACTAACGAATTTTAAAATGTTTCAAAATAGAAAAGTTAAAGCTCATTTAATGCCAAACAACATTATGTTAGCAAAAGTTTTTGAAATACATATGGTGTCTAAAAAAAAGGATTACTTTGTACACAAAAACATTATTAACTCGAAAACTAACAAATTAATATGTTATAACAAGGTCATTTTAAAGCTCTATTAATGCATAACAACATGATGTTAAGCAAAAGTTATTGAAATATATAGGGTGTCCGAAAAAAAAAGGGGTACTCTGTACACTAAAACATTTATATCTCAGAAACTAACGAATTTTAAAATGTTTCAAAATAGACAAGTTAAAGCTCATTTAATGCCAAACAACATTATGTTTAGCAAAAGTTTTTGAAATACATATGGTGTCTAAAAAAAAAGGATTACTTTGTACACAAAAACATTATTAACTCGAAAACTAACAAATTTTAATATGTTATAACAAGGTCATTTTAAAGCTCTATTAATGCATAACAACATGATGTTAAGCAAAAGTTATTGAAATATATAGGGTGTCCGAAAAAAAAAGGGGTACTCTGTACACTAAAACATTTATATCTCAGAAACTAACGAATTTTAAATGTTTCAAAATAGACAAGTTAAAGCTCATTTAATGCCAAACAACATTATGTTTAGCAAAAGTTTTTGAAATACATATGGTGTCTAAAAAAAAAGGATTACTTTGTACACAAAAACATTATTAACTCGAAAACTAACAAATTTTAATATGTTATAACAAGGTCATTTTAAAGCTCTATTAATGCATAACAACATGATGTTAAGCAAAAGTTTTTGAAATATATAGGGTGTCCGAAAAAAAAAGGGGTACTCTGTACACTAAAACATTTATATCTCAGAAACTAACGAATTTTAAAATGTTTCAAATAGACAAGTTAAAGCTCATTTAATGCCAAACAACATTATGTTTAGCAAAGTTTTTGAAATACATATGGTGTCTAAAAAAAAAGGATTACTTTGTACACAAAAACATTATTAACTCGAAAACTAACAAATTTTAATATGTTATAACAAGGTCATTTTAAAGCTCTATTAATGCATAACAACATGATGTTAAGCAAAAGTTATTGAAATATATAGGGTGTCCGAAAAAAAAAGGGGTACTCTGTACACTAAAACATTTATATCTCAGAAACTAACGAATTTTAAAATGTTTCAAAATAGACAAGTTAAAGCTCATTTAATGCCAAACAACATTATGTTTAGCAAAAGTTTTTGAAATACATATGGTGTCTAAAAAAAAAGGATTACTTTGTACACAAAAACATTATTAACTCGAAAACTAACAAATTTTAATATGTTATAACAAGGTCATTTTAAAGCTCTATTAATGCATAACAACATGATGTTAAGCAAAAGTTTTGAAATATATAGGGTGTCCGAAAAAAAGGGGTACTCTGTACACTAAAACATTTATATCTCAGAAACTAACGAATTTTAAAATGTTTCAAAATAGACAAGTTAAAGCTCATTTAATGCCAAACAACATTATGTTTAGCAAAGTTTTTGAAATACATATGGTGTCTAAAAAAAAAGGATTACTTTGTACACAAAAACATTATTAACTCGAAAACTAACAAATTTTTAATATGTTATAACAAGGTCATTTTAAAGCTCTATTAATGCATAACAACATGATGTTAAGCAAAAGTTATTGAAATATATAGGGTGTCCAAAAAAAAGGGGTACTCTGTACACTAAAACATTTATATCTCAGAAACTAACGAATTTTAAAATGTTTCAAAATAGAAAAGTTAAAGCTCATTTAATGCCAAACAACATTATGTTTAGCAAAAGTTTTTGAAATACATATGGTGTCTAAAAAAAAGGATTACTTTGTACACAAAAACATTATTAACTCGAAAACTAACAAATTTTAATATGTTATAACAAGGTCATTTTAAAGCTCTATTAATGCATAACAACATGATGTTAAGCAAAAATTTTTGAAATATATAGGGTGTCCGAAAAAAAAAGGGGTACTCTGTACACTAAAACATTTATATCTCAGAAAACTAACGAATTTTAAAATGTTTCAAATAGAAAAGTTAAAGCTCATTTAATGCCAAACAACATTATGTTTAGCAAAAGTTTTTGAAATACATATGGTGTCTAAAAAAAAAGGATTACTTTGTACACAAAAACATTATTAACTCGAAAACTAACAAATTTTAATATGTTATAACAAGGTCATTTTAAAGCTCTATTAATGCATAACAACATGATGTTAAGCAAAAGTTATTGAAATATATAGGGTGTCCGAAAAAAAAGGGGTACTCTGTACACTAAAACATTTATATCTCAGAAACTAACGAATTTAAAATGTTTCAAAATAGACAAGTTAAGCTCATTTAATGCCAAACAACATTATGTTTAGCAAAGTTTTTGAAATACATATGGTGTCTAAAAAAAAGGATTACTTTGTACACAAAAACATTATTAACTCGAAAACTAACAAATTTTAATATGTTATAACAAGTCATTTTTTATATTTAGCCTTTTTCCTTTTTTCTTTCTTTTCATTTATTTTCTCGAAACAACATATGTTAAGGAAAAGTTATTGAAATATATAGGGTGTCAAAAAAAAAAAAAGGATTACTTTGTACACAAAAACATTATTAACTCGAAAACTAACAAATTTTAATATGTTATAACAAGGTCATTTTAAAGCTCTATTAATGCATAAACAACATGATGTTAAGCAAAAGTTATTGAAATATATAGGGTGTCCAAAAAAAAAGGGTTACTCTGTACACTAAAACATTTTATCTCAGAAACTAACGAATTTTAAATGTTTCAAAATAGACAAGGTTAAAGCTCATTTAATGCCAAACAACATTATGTTTAGCAAAGTTTTTGAAATACATATGGTGTCTAAAAAAAAGGATTACTTTGTACACCAAAACATTATTAACTCGAAAACTAACAAATTTTAATATGTTATAACAAGGTCATTTTAAAGCTCTATTAATGCATAACAACATGATGTTAAGCAAAAGTTTTGAAATATATAGGGTGTCCGAAAAAAAAGGGGTACTCTGTACACTAAAACATTTATATCTCAGAAACTAACGAATTTTAAAATGTTTCAAAATAGACAAGTTAAAGCTCATTTAATGCCAAACAACATTATTTTAGCAAAAGTTTTTGAAATACATATGGTGTCTAAAAAAAAAGGATTACTTTGTACACAAAAAACATTATTAACTCGAAAACTAACAAATTTAATATGTTATAACAAGGTCATTTTAAAGCTCTATTAATGCATAACATATGATGTTAAGCAAAAGTTATTAAAATATAGGGTGTCCAAAAAAAGGGGTACTCTGTACACTAAAACATTTATATCAGAAACTAACGAATTTTAACATGTTTCAAAATAGACAAGTTAAAGCTCATTTAATGCCAAACAACATTATGTTTAGCAAAAGTTTTTGAAATACATATGGTGTCTAAAAAAAAAGGATTACTTTGTACACAAAAACATTATTAACTCGAAAACTAACAAATTTTAATATGTTATAACAAGGTCATTTTAAAGCTCTATTAATGCATAACATCATGATGTAAGCAAAAGTTATTGAAATATAAGGGTGTCCGAAAAAAAGGGGTACTCTGTACACTAAAACATTTATATCTCAGAAACTAACGAATTTAAAATGTTTCAAAATAGACAAGTTAAAGCTCATTTAATGCCAAACAACATTATGTTTAGCAAAAGTTTTTGAAATACATATGGTGTCTAAAAAAAAAGGATTACTTTGTACACAAAAACATTATTAACTCGAAAACTAACAAATTTTAATATGTTATAACAAGGTTCATTTTAAAGCTCTATTAATGCATAACAACATGATGTTAAGCAAAAGTTTTTGATATATAGGGTGTCGAAAAAAAAAAGGGGTACTCTGTACACTAAAACATTTATATCTCAGAAAACTAACGAATTTTAAAATGTTTCAAAATAGAAAAGTTAAAGCTCATTTAATGCCAAACAACATTATGTTTAGCAAAAGTTTTTGAAATACATATGGTGTCTAAAAAAAAAGGATTACTTTGTACACAAAAACATTATTAACTCGAAAACTAACAAATTTTAATATGTTATAACAAGGTCATTTTAAAGCTCTATTAATGCATAACAAACATGATGTTAAGCAAAAGTTATTGAAATATATAGGGTGTCCGAAAAAAAAAGGGGTTACTCTGTACCACTAAAACATTTATATTCAGAAACTAACGAATTTTTAATGTTTCAAAATAGACAAGTTAAAAGCCGCTCATTTAATGCCAAACACATTATGTTTGGCAAAAGTTTTTGAAATACAATGGTGTCTAAAAAAAAAGGATTACTTTGTACACCAAACACATTATTAACTCAAAAACTAACAAATTTTAATATGTTATAACAAGCTAATTTTAAAGCTCTATTAATGCATAAAAACATGATGTTAAGCAAAAATTATTGAAATATATAGGGTGTCCGAAAAAAAAGGGGTACTCTGTACACTAAAACATTTATATCTCAACAAACTAACGAATTTTAAAATGTTTCAAAATAGACAAGTTTAAAGCTCATTTAATGCCAAACAACATTATGTTTAGCAAAAGTTTTTGAAATACATATGGTGTCTAAAAAAAAAGGATGACTTTGTACACAAAAACATTATTAACTCGAAAACTAACAAATTTTAATATGTTATAACAAGGTCATTTTAAAGCTCTATTAATGCATAAAACATGATGTTAAGCAAAAGTTATTGAAATATATAGGGTGTCCGAAAAAAAAGGTACTCTGTACACTAAAACCTTTATATCTCATAAACTAACGAATTTTAAAATGTTTCAAAATAGAAAAGTTAAAGCTCATTTAATGCCAAACAACATTATGTTTAGCAAAAGTTTTGAAATACATAGGGTGTCTATAAAAACATAAGAACTCTGTAAACAAAAGTTTGAATATCACGAAAACTAATAAATCACAAATTTTATAACATTGTCATTTTAAAGCTATTTTAATGCTCACAATCTGATTTAAAATTAAGTTTTAAAAATATGGGGTCTAAAAAAAAAGGAGTACTTTGTACACAAAAACATTAATACTCGAAAACTAACAAATTCTTATATGTTATAACAAGGTCATTTTAAAGCTCTATTAATGCATAAACAACATGATGTTAAGCAAAAGTTTATTGAAATATATAGGTTGTCCGAAAAAAAAGGGGTACTCTGTACACTAAAACATTTATATCTCAGAAACTAACGAATTTTAAAATGTTTCAAAATAGACAAGTTAAAGCTCATTTAATGCCAAACAACATTATGTTTAGCAAAAGTTTTGAAATACATAGGGGTGTCTATAAAAAAATAAGTACTCTGTACACAAAAACTAGAATATTCGAAAACTAACAATTCTCAAATTTTACAACATAGTCATTTTAAAGCTATAATTTCTACATGATATGAAACTCCAACCAGATATGATAACTTTATTATTTAAAATATACAGGGTGTTTTAAAAAAAAAATAGTTTATTTCCTTTCCGGCGGCCCCTCTTGCGATATGATTTATTATTGAAGGTTGTTCCATTGGGAACATGACGTGGTCCCGTAGATTTTCTAGGTCCGCTTGCGAATAGATACCGCTTGTCGCGAGAGAGCCCGCATCGGTGTATTTCCAATTTGCTTCGGTTTGTGGTTGTAAGATATGTGGTTCTTTAACATAAGTTGGTTTTGGCAGTAGTTGGTACCAGACGCCTTCGACAAAGTATACATGTGGGAGTAAAGAATTACAGGGCTCCTGCGTGCCTCTGCTTACCAAAATTCTAGATTTAGGTCTTAGGAACATACTTGCGTTTTGGTATGTTACCGGAAGTTCCCGAAAACAAGTATCTGTGTGTCTAATTTTAACTGGAACAGGGGTGCATTTAATGATGTGCGCCACTTCTCCACCGATGATTGCCATATATCCTGGGCCCTTCATAATTGTTACCGCAAAAACGTCAGGGAGTAGTACTGCAAGTGCGAGTGCGTTTTTGATGACTTCCCTTTCTAGTTTGCATCGTTGTTGTAGGACATTATTATATAAATTTTCCATTTGGTTTTGATGATGTTTTTTCCACATAAACAAATTTGGAATTGACATAAGTAAATAAATCCATATTGTTGGTTGATAATCTTGTTCTTGACGTGAATGTCCTATCTCGTCCAGTTTCCAGGATAAATAATTTTGGATGCTCGGTCTTTATGAGTTTGTAACCGCATACGTTTTCTTCTTGTTTTCCCATCAATGCGAACGTCGTTTCGCCCTCAGTCACTGCGTAGATGTGCGAATTACCGTCGAGTGTTGTCATTTTGACCGCTTCTCCCTCGTATAGCGCAGAATACATCTCGAAATGGCACGATGACCTTGGAATGACTGTCCAGAATGCATTCCCATTCTCATCGGTGAAGCAAGTCTCTTCCGAGAAGGAACAATGGATGTGTCCTCTTAATGCTATGGAATTATCTTTGATTTTAGCTATTCCCGTATACGTTCTTATATTCGTACGCACTACCCTTGAACCACGACACTTTCCCACGTTCCGTCGGCGTCGGAATATTGCGTTCCTTGGCACCTGCCGTCGATGCCGATTGAACCCGCCAGCGTTATACTTCGAAAGTCCGTTGTGTTGACTTTAAGACCACTTATTTGAGTGAAAGAGTTTAATGAAAGAGTTCCCGTTTTAATGATCGAACCGCACACTTCGCGTGAGATTTCGAGTAAGTACACGCGTCGACCGTTATGCACGGCTGAGATGTGCGAACTCATCCCGCAATAGTATATTGTTCTGTCGATTTCTACCCTGCACTGAAACACCATGGTACTATCGTAGTCTACTAATTGTAACAGTTGCACGTATGTTTTTGTTTTGTTGACAGTTGTATTGGGGAGTTCGCATTCTCCTGTCTCCAGTAGTGAGACCGTTGTGATGTTCGCCGCCGTGCCTCCGCAATCGTAGCCAAGTAATGCGGATATTACGGTGATGTGGTAAATGACAAGGATGCCCAGTATCGTCTTCATTTTATACGCAAAACTAAAAGATATTTATTTTATATATTTTTGGCGATTTTGACCTTGTCCTTGTGTACGATTCTACATTTGTTCTTAAAGTTAATCTTAATATTGTTTTTAGGGAGCAGTTCTAGAATCTGGTGGGGGCCGGAATATTGACTGCCGAGTTTTGTCGTTGGTTCTTTTAAAAGATATATATATTGACCAACCTTTAAGTCTTGACCTCGAGCATTTCGATCGTAGTAAAATTTTGATCTAATTTTAGCTCCCACTAGGTTTTGTCTTGCTATGTTCTGAGATGTCTTAATTTTATTAACGAGATCTAAATAATATTCTAAATATGTATTGTCTAAAGCTGCATTTGTATGTATGTCTGCGGAAGGTATGTTAGCTTGTTTTGCGAATATTAATTCGTGAGGGGTAAACCTATTTCCCTCGTGTGTACTGGTGTTATAGGCGAACATGGCGTGTGTTAACCACTTATCCCACTCGCTCCTTTTGTCTATATAATGTTTTAAATATTCTATTAGTACGATATGAGACCTCTCTAGTGATCCATTCGACTGAGGATGGAACGCCGTAGTTCTTATTTGTTTTAAATTATATTGTTTGGCTATTGCCTTTAAAAGTGAACTAGTAAAGTTTGTTCCTTGGTCAGTCAATATGGATCGAGGTGCCCCGAAAACATTGCAAACATTATGAACTAACCCTTCAGCAATATCTATTGACGTAGTCGTTTGTAATGGTATAGCAATAAAATATTTTGTAAGTGCGTCCTGTATTGTAAGAATATATTTATTTCCTGATTTAGTTTCAGGGAGTGGCCCGACTATGTCCATAGATATTTTGTCGAATGCCGCCCCTGGCGTATCAGTAAGGATCATTGGTTCTTTGGACTTTACTCTTACTAATTTCTTCAATTGGCAACTTGTACAATTTTTAATAAAATCGCTAATGTCCTTTTTCATATTTGGCCAATGATACCTTGCCGAATTTTATTATATGTTTTTGTGACGCCTTTATGCCCACCAATAGGCGAGGAGTGGCATTCGGCAAGAATGTCATCTCGCTGTTCTAACTTAGGAACTAAAATTTGATTTAAACAGATAGTAATGCAGCAATCTTCTGAATCAAACGTATTACATAATTTCTTTTGAATCCGAGGCCATAATATGCCATCTAAGCTTGGTGTCTTGGCTATGCTTATAGATTTTAAGTCGAGCTCTCGCACTACTGAGAGCAAGGAGCCAATTGCCTCGTATATTGTTTCCACTTTTGCGCTGTTTGCGATGTTTTCTTTTATAGGGATAATTATTAATTTATGTTTCCCTATGTTAGATACTTTGGCACGAGCTAAGGTCGAATCTTTTAAGTGTGGAATAAGTTTTGTTTGTTCTAGTAGTTTAGCACCAGCATCGCAAGGTGTGCCGTTTAAATCAGTAAATACTACAATATCGTCGTGCCTTAATTGTAGAGAGTCTCGTGAGACTCCTACATTTTGTGTTATCATATTTAAATTATTGTTTGTTTTTTGCTGTGTCTGTGGAGAGTATAGATGTTCGTAGTCACTAGAGCTTTCACTGTCTGTATTTTCGTTATCTAGTGTTGGTGTTGCTGATCGTGACGCGTTGTCGAGGTCATCTGTGCCGTCAGTTGTCACGTCGGGGTCACTGTCCTCGTTATCTGTCATCGTGTCCTTGGTTTCAAAATGAACAATACTATCGTCAGAATCGTATGTGTTTATAGGAAGTACTTTTTTAATTTCTGTCGGATTCCGTGATAGTGCGTCAGCGTTAGCATTTGCAGTTCCTGGTTTATAAATAATTTTAAACGTATACTCAGCCAATTTCAAACTCCACTTTACTAATCTTGATGTCGGGTCTTTTACCGACTTAAGCCAAACTAGTGGTTTGTGATCAGTTATAAGGGTAAATTCTCGGCCGTACAAATATGGCCTAAAATAATTTGTAGCGAAGACTATTGCCAATAATTCTCTTTCAATAGTAGAATAATTCATTTCAGCTTTATTTAAAATTCGCGAGCAATAGGAGATGGGCAAATCCTTACCGACGGGGCCTTGACTCAACACGGCGCCGATTGCATAACCGGATGCGTCCGTTGTAACGTTAAAAGGCAAAGAAAAATTTGGATACTGTAAAATTGGTTCTTTGCACAAGGCATCACGCAATGAGCAAAATGCGTTTTCCTGGGTGGATTCCCATCTGAAATAAGCCTCCTTTTTAAGTAAATCAGTAAGAGGTTTTGCTACTTTTGAAAAAGCTGGTATAAATCTTCTGTAATATCCAGCAAGACCTAGGAATTGGCGAATTGATTTAATGTTTGTTGGACGCGGAAATTGTTTTACTGCTTCTAATTTTTTTGGATCAGGCTTTACGCCGTTTTCTCCTATAATATGGCCCAAATAAGCTACTTCTCGTCTGAGGAATTCACATTTGTCGGGCTGCAGTTTTAGATTTGCTATACGAAGACAATGAGCGAGTTTATTAAATTTCACTTGATGCTCGTTGAGTGATCTCGCGTAAAGAACCACGTCATCCAAATATACAAACATTTCTTCGCCCTGTAAACCGGTCAAGACATGGTCCATTAACCTCTGAAAGGTTGCTGGAGCGTTTTTTAATCCAAATGGCATTCTATTAAATTCATAATGACCAATGCGGGGTCGAGAAAGCTGTCTTGGCGCGGTCATCCAGATGCATTTCGATTTGATGAAATCCGGATTTCAGGTCAAAAGTAGAAAAATATTTTGCCGCGCCGAGTTGGTCAAGTATATCCGTAATATTTGGAATAGGGTACGCATCTCCTACCGTTTTTTCGTTAAGATTCCTATAATCGATCATCATCCGCCACTTTGGGTTACCTTTGAGTCCGACTTTTTCGGTACTATCCAAATGGGTGAATTATAAGGTGAAAGAGATGGCCTTATTATGCCATCGTTGAGCAACTCCGAGGTTTGTTTCTTTACTTCTTCCTTATGTATTGGCGGAAATCTATATTGTCTGGTGTGCACCGGAATATCATCGGTAGTAATTATTCGATGTTGTAAAAGATTGGTGCAACCAAGCGGTTCGCCAGGAAGATGAAAAATATCTGCATTTTTGTCTAATAATTTAGAAACAGATTCTGCCTCTTCTGTATTTAAGTGATCAAGGCGGAGGAGTGCTCTAACGGAGTCTGGTCTGGAGAAGGTTGGAGTTTTAGGAGATTCTTGAACTTTACTTGTTTCAGTTGGATCAGCGCAAGGTAATTCGGATATATTATAAAGGGTGTGCAAGCATTCGTTTAAGTTATCAACTTCGGATGTGGATTTATAGGAATCACATGGTAAACTTGGAAGAGTTCCTATATTATATGCCAAAAGTTCCAATTTTGGAATTTGTAATGAAACAAATCTCGAAGTTGTATTAATGAGTCTGAAATAGGCTTTTCCGTCTATATTTTCTACCAGTGCTTCGCCGGCAAAAACTCCCTTTGGAAGCTGTAATCGCGGAATATAACCGTCTTTAACATCGGCGTTTATAACGTGACAGAAAATTACCCTCGACGTTCTAGGTGGAATGCTAACCTTGTCGCCGACCGTAAATGGAATTTCTTTATATTTTACAATAAGCACTTCCCTGATATAGTCAACTTTTGTCGGAATGGAACGAAGGAACTCGTTGCCTAATATTCCATCCGCAGAAATAGGGAAGTGATCGTCTATTGCGTGAAATGTGGTCCTCTCTCCGAAAATAACGAGTTCGACAGTACCTAGTGATTTTTGTATGCCGGAGAGATACCAGTTAGTTGCACTATTCTTTCTGTGTTTATGATTGTCTTTTTAGTTAAATTTTTTATTTTAATCAAATTAATATCCGCGCCTGTGTCTATCATAAGTGTCACTGCTTCTCTCAACCGTGGAGAGGTCGCGGTGACACATGGAGCCGTCCAAATATTATTCCGTCTTATGTGTTTGATTTCGACGGGCCCGCTTTCGGACTTGGGCTTCGTGGACGCTCCTTGGGAGTGGGGGAGCGACGCGCGTCTTCGTTCGCGCCCCTTTTCAAGTTTCCCGAATTGAAATGCTCGATTTTATATTTAAGTTTCCTACACTCGAGAATTTGGTGCCAAAGGTTTTTACAATACTGGCATTTCTTAAATGGGGTCTTTTTCTTGGAAGGAGACCTAGATTTAGTAGGGGATCCAGGCCTACCAGGAGGTTTTTGCTCGGTTTTGGAAGGGAAGGGATACCCATTCTTTGCCAACAACTGTTTCTAAATGCCCATTTTTTTTAAAATAATTACAGTTAATAGTACTATTATTTGTTCTGATGTTCGCGACGCGATTTTTACTTATTGAAGTACCTAACTTATCGTCTTCCTCTTTGATCCGTTTGTCTATCCTAAGGAGGCAGACCAAGACCTCGTCAAATTATTATATCTTTCAAATCTTAATTCAGTTTTATAGTTTCGAGGAAGACCCTTAATGAACGCGTCTAATCCCTCTCCCTCGATCGCGCCTCCGTCCCGCGGTCCAAACGCCCCGACTCCCTCGCCGTTTCGTCTAGAATTGACTGAGTGAGTTCTTTCACTCGTTCAAAATAATCGAGCGCGTGTTCGCCCGGTTTCATAAATTCCATAGAGAGCTTTCCTCTATAATAATTTGACCCGCGGAAGGGAGGAACGCGTCCTTCAGCCTATCTATAAGGCGTTCGACCCTGTCGATCCCAAGGCCCTCCGTTACAAGACGCGCATGACCACCAAGTTTCGAAAGAAGCAATCTAGTGAGGGACGCCTCCAACTCGGGTGAATAACCCGCTGGCAACAAGTCAAGCGCGCGCCGACACGCCCTTCAAAACTGCGTTACGGTGATGTTGTATCCGTCGTACTTTGGGACATTTTCTATATATTCCCGTAATTTTAAAGAGGAATTTGACAAATGGGAAGGGGGAGCAAAAGGAGCTATTCTTTTCATATTTCTAATTTCATGCCTTAAATCCTCGATCTCTCTTCTTAATTCGCCTTCACTATCAAAGTCAGGTGTTAGCGTTCTCCGTCTTGGAACTGGAGCTGGAGAATTTGGACGTGGAGAAACTAAACGTGGAGAACCAGGGACAAAAGTTAAAGGGACGAAGGGGTCCACCGGAGGATCAGAACGTTCGATACCACGAAAACCTGGCATATTATTGCCTAAGGATCTTCTGATCTCTTCTTCCTTTAACGCGAGTCTCCTCTCTCTAAGTTCTAGTTCTAATTCCCTGTTACTCCTGTTTTCTAAGTGTTTCTTCTTGTGTTTTACTGAGTAAATCCTGAATATTCATTATTTCCTCCATCTTTTTACGCATAGCGGAATCCATCTCGCCAAGAACGATTGGGGTATCCGGTCTATTTTCTTTGCTCTTGAGGCATTTTGAATTTTATAAATAAAAGTTACAGTTTCTTAAAAAAAGGATACATAGGAGGATGGTTTGGAGCCAAAGCACTTGGCATCATGTTCTGGGAACTAGGTGGCATTGAAGGTGGAGCATTGTGTGACATTAGATTTTGTGAGCTTGGTGATATTTGAGCCATAGTATTAGGCATCATATTCTGCGAGCTTGGTGGCATTTGAGCCATAGTACTAGACATCATATTTGTGAGCTTGGTGGCATTTGAGCCATAGTGCAAGACATCACATTTTGTGAGCTTGGTGGCATATGAGCCGAAGTATTAGATATATTTTGTGATCTGGGAGGCATTTGTGCCGAAATATTAGGCATCATACTTTGCGTTCTCTGTGACATTTCAGCTCCAGAATTAGACATAAGATTTGTTGAACTAGGTGGCATTTGTGCTGTTGTATTAGACATCATGCTCTGTGATTTGGGTGGTACTTCAGCTCCAGAACTAGACATAAGATTTTGTAAACTCTGTGGCATTGGAGGAGCGGTATTTGACATCATGCTCTGCGATCTGGGTGGCATTTCAGACCCAGAATTAGATATTAAATTTTGTGTACTCTGTGGCATTTGCGGACCAGTATTAGATATTATGCTCTGCGACCTCTGTGGCATTTCAGATACAGAGCTGGACACAAGATTTTGTGAACTCTGTGGCATTGGCGGAGCAGTATTTGACATCATGCTCTGCGATCTGGGTGGCATTTCTGACCCAGAATTAGACATTAGATTTTGTGAACTTGGTGGCATTTGAGGAGCAGTATTAGATATTATGCTCTGCGATCTAGATGGCATTTCAGCTCCAGAATTAGACATTAGACTTTGTGAACTTGGTGGCATTGAAGGAGCAGTATTAGACATCATGTTCTGTGATCTGGGTGGCATTTCAGACCCAGAATTAGACATGAGACTTTGTGAACTAGGTGGTGTTTGAGGAGCAGTATTAGACATCATGCTCTGTGATCTGACTGGCATTTCAGACCCAGAATTAGATATTAAATTTTGTGAACTGGGTGGTATTTGATGAGAAACATTAGACATTATGTTTGGAGAACTGTGTGTTGGCATATGAGCCGAAGCATTGATCAGATTTTGACTTTTTGGTGGCATTTGTGCCATAGTATTAGGAATCATACTTTGAGTACTCGGTGGCATTTGAGCCAAAGTACTAGATATAGTGCTTTGATTACTTGGTGACATTTGCGGTGCCATATTTGACATAACGTTCTGATTACTAGGAGGCATCTTTGCCGAAATATTAGACATCATGCTTAGGCTGCTAGGCGGCATATGTGGCAAAGCATTGGACATTGAATTTTGACTGGTAGGTGGCATTGCTGATGCCATATTAGACATTAAATTTTGACTATTAGATGATAACGAAGCAGAAGCATTAGACAGCATATTTTGATTATTATGCGACATTGGACTGAGACATTTTGGAGGCTGATTTGGTACAGGAGAGTTCGATAATTGTCCATGAGTAGTAGGTGGTATAGAATACATAGGAGGTTTTGGCGGACCAGATGTATTTGTCATCGGAGGTGGAATGTTGGATTGCATTTGATACCCAGACGGTTGCAAGCCAGAAAAATTCTGTTGTCCCATCATGGTAAGCGGTGGTTTACTATAATTCTGTTGATTCAATAACGGTGGTGGAAACATGTTTGGTTGGCCAGATAATGGTGGTGCATTGATATTAGCGGTTCGGAATAGTGATTTCCGGATTTGGCGGTCTTGGTATGGGGGGATACTGCTGTCCTTTAATGGATGACCCAGACATTTCTCACGTTGTAT
>QUOH01000099.1:0-146032 GCA_010416925.1 Polistes metricus
GCACCTTGCAGTTTTACCTTGCACCTTTTAGTAGATCCTAGCAGCTAGTAGTTAAACTAAGCACTGTTCAATGAGACTTGGCAAGTATACCTATGACCAAGCATTTTGCAGTGGATCTGGCACTATGCAATTAGTTGTAAAATCAACCACTATACAGTAGAATTTTGAACTTATAAGTAGTAACTATTTGCAAGCAGTAATACCTAAAACGAGTAACTAGCATCTAGCACTTAACAGTAGCATTTTGCACGTAGCAGTAAAATTAAGCACTGAGCAGTAGAATTTAGAAGTAGCACCTATCAGCTAGAAGCAACTCATAGCAAGTGGCAATAGTACCTAGTACTATTAAGTAAAACCAAGCATCTACCAGTGAAAATTAGCAATAGAACCTAACATTTATCAGTAGCACGAAGCATCTTTTATTTAGCAGTAGCAACTAGCATTTATCATTTAAACCTAATACCCAGCAATAAAATCGAATACATAGCAGTAGCACACGGCTCCTAGTTTCTTCCATTAGAAATCTAGCATATTTTAGTAGCCCTTATCATCATGCATTAGAATGTAAACATAGTTCTACAAGCATGCACCTAGCAACTAGCAATAGAAAATAGCAAACAGCTGCAGCACTTTGCACGTAGCAGTAGAAATAAAATCCTTTAAGTAGCACCAAGATTCTAGCTCTAGCACCTAGCAAGTAGCAGTAGAACCTTGCCCTTAGCAATATAAATTAGCTGTAGCACAGAACAGTAGCGCCTATCAGATAGCAGTAGCATCATGTAAATATCAGTGACATCTAAAATAAGTTGTCTATTAGTAGCAACTATGATTATCATAAGCACTTAGCACATAACAATAGCACATTGTAGCTAGCAGTAAAATTTAGCTCCTGTTAGTTTTACTAAGCGCCTAGCAGTATTACTAGGATCTATTATCAAGCAGTAGAATATAGCAATTTTCTGTTGCTTTTAGAACATTGCAGTAGCACCTGGCAAATAGCAGTAGCACCTCGCAACTAGCAGTAGCACCAAGTACCTAGCAGTTGCGCTAAGAAAATATCAATAGAACCTAACAACTAGAAATAGAGCCTTATATCTTGCAGTACAACTTAGTGACTAGCAGTAGCACTAAGAACCTTTTAGCAGAACTTAGACCTTCGCAATAGCAACCGGCAAGTAGCACTTGCAGTAGATAGTAGCAGTAGGACATAGTACTAATAAGTAAAACCAATTATCTAGCAGTAGCATCTAGCCTTTAGCTGTACCACAAAGCACCTAGCAATAGCGCTAAACAGCTGGCAGTAGCAACAGGCACTTAGCTTTAAAACTATACTGCTAGCATTAGCACGAAGTAACTATCAGTGGCACCAAGAACCAAGAACCTATCAGAACCTAATATGAATATAGTAGAACTTAACACCTAGTAGAAAAAACCTTGCTATAGCACCAAGCATCTAGCAGAGTAAAAACAAAACACTATGTAGTAAAACAATTAACCTAGCTGTAGTACTAGGAACTATTATCAAGCAATAGCACTTAGCATTTATCTGTAACACCTAGCATGAAGCAGTAGCATCTTGCACTAGGACCAAGTATTATCAGTAGAGTCTTGCTTTTTACAGTAGAACCTCGCCACGAGCTATAACAACGAGCACCTTTCAGTAGCACTTGGCATCCAGCAATAGCACCAAGCAGAAGCCAGTAGCAAAAGAAATAAGCACCTTTTAGTTGTCCATAGAACTTAGCAGTAGCACCTAGAATAAAGAAGCAATACCTATAAACTAAAAGTAGCTTTTAGATAGTAACAGTGGTAACGAGTTATAATAAGTAGAACCATGCAACAAGAAATAACACCAAGCATACAGAAGAAGAATCTAGCTTCTAACAAGAGAACTTTGCAGTATTACCTAGCATTCGAACATGTAAGCTGGCCGTAGGACTTTAAACATTGCAGTAAAACCTAGCTACTCGATGTAGCACTGTGCACCTTTTAGAATATTTTAGCACTTAGCAGTTGCATGTTGCAAGTGGCAAAAGCACCGTGCACCTAGCAGTAGCAACAGACAATGTGCAGTAGAACCTTGCAACTAGCAGTAGCAAGAAGAAACTATCAGTATATCCTATCATTATCAGTAGCACTGTTCACATAGAAGTAGCAAATTGTTTAGGTCTTGACACCTAGCAGGAAAACTTAACACTTAGTAGTTGCACAAAGAACTTAGCAGTAACATTAGGACCTTATATGAAGAAGTAGTAGCATTTAGCATTATTCTGTAGCTTCTAGCACATAGCAGTAGCACTTTGCAGTAGCACTTACAATTTATATGTAACACCTTGCTATTTTCAGTAGCACCTAGCACTGAGAAGTTGCATCTAGCAGTAAAAATTAAGAAAGTAGCAGTAAATCCTTGCACAGCAGCACCTATCAGTAACACCTATAATCTACAGTAGAACCATGCAAGTAGCAGTAGTAACTACCTGTTGCGCCTAAATGCAAGCAGCAACACTAAGCAAATGACAGTAATATCTGGCACCAAACAGTAGGACTGAGCAGTAGCACAAATCAGATTGCAGAAGCACCATGAAAGCAGAAGCAGACACAATCAATAGCAATTGAACCTTGCAGTAGAACATATATGCTAGCAGTAGAACCTATTAAGAAGCAGTATCACTTACCAATAGGATCTATATGCTAGCAATAGCACCTTCCAAATAGCAGTGGTATCTAGCACTAAGCAGTTGCATGTAAAAAAAGAAATAGTACCATGCGACTTGCAATTAAAACTAGTACATAGCAGTAGAGCAGTGTACTTAGCTGTAGCAGAAAGCAACTTTTATTAGCACCAGGATACTAACAGTAGAACCATGCAAGAAGCAAAAGAACTAAGAAGCTAATAGTAGTACGAATCCATAGCACCAATATGCAACAAGTAGTACGAATCCATAGCACCAATATGCACCAAGCAAGAAGCTGTAACCACTAGAAGCTTTCAGTAGCACCAAGCACTAAGCACTAGCACTTAGCATATAAAAGAGGAACAAGCACCTTTTAGTGTGGATTTTATCACTTATCATTGAAACTTAGCACTAAGCAGTAGGCACCTAGCAAATAGAATTAGAGACTACGACCTAGCAGTAGCCACTTGCACATTACAGTAGAACCTAGAAACTAGCAGTAGCTACGAGCACCTTTAAGTAGCACTCTGCTACAAGTAAGAAGGACCTAGAAACAAGTATCTATCTGTTGCACTGATTATTATCTGTAGCACTTAGATAATAGCTGTAGCAGATAGAACCTAGTAGTAAAACCTAAAACTGAGTAGTCGTACAAAGCATCTATCAGTAGTTCTAGGACCTATTATCAAGCAGTAGACCATAGCAATCATCTGTAGCTCCTAGCAAATAGCAGTAGTACCTTTCGTTTGCAACTAACAATTATTAGATTAATCTAGCACCTAGTGTCTAGCAGTAGACCTAGCATATATCAGTAGAACCTAGAACCTAGCAGTTGCAAGAAGAGCGTTGCAGTAGCACTTAGACACTAGCAATAGGATCTAGCACAATGCAGTGGCACCTTATAATTAGCAGTAGCAACAAAAACGTTTTAGTTGAAGAAGGAATCTTTAAGTAGGACCAATCAAGTAACAGTAAACCTGGCACATAACAGTAGCACATATCAGCAAGCACGAGCACCTAGCATGTAAAATAAAAACTTATACATTTTAGTAGAAAATTTCACTCAGCAGTATCAACCAGCAAATTTCAAATTTTATCAGCTATTAGTAGTACCTATTAGTAGCAGTAGAACTTAGCACTAAGCAGTAGAACCTAGCACCTAGCAGTAGCGATTAACAGCAAGCAGTAGCACCTAGCTAGTAAACTAAGCACCTAGCTTTTAGCAGTAGAACCATGCACCTTGCTATTTATAGTAGAATCTACCACTTCACAGTAACACCTTAAACGTGGAAATAGAACCTATTGAAAAGCAGTAGATCCTAGAATCTGTAAGAAGCATTTAGCACTTAGCAGTAGTATTTAGCAGTAGCACCTCTCACCTAGAAGTGAAAACTAGATAGTAGCAGAACCAAGTACCTAGTAGCATGTTGGACAAGACAGTATCACAAAAAACCAGGAACTAGATCCTAGTGAGTAGCAGTAGCACTAAGAACCTGTTGGTAACATTTAGCTTCTTGCCGTAGAATTCGGCACGTAAAAGAAGCACTTAGTACTTAAAAGTAGAACTTAGCAATAGCGCCTAACACCTAGCAATAGGACCTAGCAGTATTGTCTCGAATCTTAGAGTAAGAACTTGTGACTAGCAGTAATACCAAGCAACGTTTATTAAGACGTAGCACTCATCATAAGCATCTGGAACGTAGCAATAGATATTGCACATAGCAGTAGACACAAGCACCTTTCTGTAGCACTAAGAAACCAGTAGTAGCACCTAGAAACAAGTATCTCTAATCAGCTCTTATGATTATCAGTAGAACTTAGAAGAAAACAGTATTTCCTTTCACTTATGTCAGTAGTCCCTAGCAAGTAGCACTTGCACCTAGCCTCCAGCAGTAGCACACAGCAGTAGCACCTACAGCTAGCAGTAGCAGCTAACAAGCAGCAGTAGAACTAAGCACCATTTAGTAGCACTTAATAGCTAGCAATAGCACATTGCAATTTGCGGTATATAAAAGAATCAAGCAGTAACTCTGATTATCTTTTACTGAATTCTAGCCCTTAGAAATATAACTTAGAGTTATAACTTAGCAGTATCATTTAACACCAAGCAGTATTACTAAGCAGTAGAACCTAGCAAGTAGCAGTAGCCCAAAGCACCCAGTAGTTGCACCTAGCACATACAGGTAGTACCTTGCCGCAGCACTTATTAGCTAGCAGTGCCATATTGCCAGTAGCAGTAGTTCATAGAAAAAAGGAGTAGCAGCAAGAACATAGCATTAGAACCTAGCAGTAGATTCTAGCACCTAGCAAAAGCATCAAGCATGAAACAATGGCTCCTTGTATCTATACAGAACATGTAGTTCTGTATCTGCATTTATTTTTCGTTGAAAAAACATCTTTTATGAAACGAAGAATATCTTTAATAGAAGTAATAAAACATATAACATCCTATAGATAATTGTTGTAAAACTATCAAAGACATAACCTCTTTATTCTGATAGAAAATTTAGTTTTTTATTATACGCTGTGGGAAAGTTACCTAGGTTTTTGTTATAAAGGCTATAAAATGCGAACGTTTAGAGATCTTATAGATATCTAATTCCTACAAATCAAGAACACTGCTAAAATATTTTAATAAACGAAATAAGGCAAGTTATTTATAATGCGAAAAAAATGCTAAAGAATAAGAAATAATTTCGATTGTTAATAGTACACAGACAACTTTCGTCGAAAACATATCGCATTGGAAACAAAAAGTACCCTTAACACAAGGAAATTTTAATATATTACATCGTTTAGGAAATGCCTGGTAATAACTTCAAAGATTTCGCTCTTTTTTTTAATAGCAAAAGCAATATTTGTTATTATTTGCTGTAGGTATTTCGCTTTAGGTGTTGAAAACAAGGCTATATACAACGTATTTTTAGATATCTTTTAGAATTCTAAATTGAATTTTCTAGAATTTTGCTGTATATATTTTTTCAGAATAATAGCAGATTTTTCTTCTACGGCGAAAAAAAATACTAAAAGCATGAATTAATTTCAATCGCAGATACACAGAAAGCATGTTTTTCGATGGATAATCCTTCTGTACAAGATGAGAAATACTTTTAATTATAAGTAGTAAATTATATTACATGTTATAAATAATTCGTGGTAAAACTATCAAAAAATACTTCTTTTTTTCGAAAAAAAAACCTTATTTTGAAATATACGCTTTAGGAGTCTTGCCTGGGTTTTCGTTATTTAGCCTATTAAAATGGTAGCTCTAGAGATCTTTTAGGTTATTAATTCGTATTGAACAAGAATGAAGCTTAAATTTTTATTGAACGTAATAAGGCAAGTTTTTTGGAAATGCGAAAATAAAAGTTATAGAGAACTCGAAATAAGCTCTATCGTTGATAGAAGAATGACAATTTTTATCGAAAACAAATGGCACTTGAAACAAAATGTACACCAAACACAAAGAAATATAACTATTATACATCGATCAGGAAATTCTGGTAATACCTTGAAAGATGTCTTTCATTTTTTAATCGCGAAAGCAATATTTGTGATTATTTGCTTTAGCTGCAGGAGTTTTGCTTGGGGTTTCGTTATTTAGCCTATAAAAAAAGTAACTATGTAGATCTTTTGATTTGTAGCAAGTATCGAACGAGAATTGTGCTTAAATTCTTATTGAACGAAATAAGGCTAGTCTTTTGGTAATGCGTAAGTAAAGTGCTAGAGAACAAGGAATAAATTCGATCGTTGATACAAAACAGACAATTTCCGTCAATAGCGCATAGCAATAGAAACAAAAAATACTAAATTCTACTATGTACTACTAAATTCTAACATAAAGAAATTTAACTATATTACATCGTTTAAGAAATTCTTGGTAATTCCTTCCAAGATGTTTCCCTTTTTTTAAACGCGAAAGCGCTACTTGTTATTATTTGTTGTAGGTATTTCGCTCTAAGTCTCGATAACAAGACTAAATATGTCGTATGGTAAGATATCTTTTAGAATTCTAAATTAAATTTATTAAGAATATTGATGGAAATTTTTTTTCAGTATAATAGCACATTTTTTCGATTGGGAAAAAAAAATAATCAAAGCTTAAAATAATTTCGATCGCAGATACAGAAAGAATTTTCTTCCATAGAAAATTCTTTTATACGAGACGAAAAATACCTTTAATACTGTTTATAGAATATAAGACTGGAAGCAATTTGAAATGAATGTCGTAAGTTCGGAGAATTCAACGTATGATTCAGTAAGATAGAAAAGTATTAATAAATCAATCAACCCAATATTACGCAATAAAGAGCACTTGCCTCAGCATAAAAACTCTTACGAAGTTTAAAGAAAAGCCGGGGCAAGCGAAGGCTTCATTCAAACAAATAATACAGTAAGTAGTACCCTGTGGATAAGTAAAAGAAAGAACGCATGCACAAACTACGTCGCGAGGTACCCCTTTTTTCATACGCTTGAGAGCTCTTTTACCTTTGTTTCCGCCGCAACGTATTAAGATACAGCAATCTACTTCGATCCGTTATCAGTCCTACCAGTATACGATATACTCGTCACCAACAACCTTAACCTGGATTGTAGCCTTTGCAGCAATAACACTATCCCACGTTTGTAGCCCGGCAAGAACTACAAAGAAACACCGCCGCTCTCATTTAGACAATGCCAATATTAGTTATTTACGTACTGTCTAAAATGGAAACCAGGAAGATTCCTTAAGAGAAGGAGTGTTATTTATCCGAACCCACCCTTTTCTAATTGATTTGGTTGAAAGTCTAAATTTATTATACCCGAGTCCAAGTCACAATAAAAGAACGTCAATATTGTAATTTCTATTTATATCTAATGAGAAAGAGGGAGGGAAAGAAAAAGAGAAATTTTTAGACAGATGACTAAATCAGTTATTGGTTTATTATCGATCAAAGCGACACGTAGTTATTGATTTTGAGAATTCCCTTTAGTTGCAATATCGATCGATAAACAGTTTCAAACTATCGATACGATCGATAAACAGTTTCGAGCTATCGATACGATCGATACAGTTTCGAACTATCGATACGATGGATAAAGTATCGACTTTATCGGTCGATATTTTTCTCTCTTTTTTTTTTTCATTGTTTGCATTAGTATACATTATAAAAAATAATAGACGATCTTTTATTTTATAGTTTATTAATCATTTTATATAAAAGTTATTTTTTTGTTATTTGTCGATAATTACTGAACAAGTATTAAATACGTTAGACTTTTATCTACTTTCGTTAGAGAATACTATTTTGTGAGTACATCTAAAAGATTTTAACTTTTATTTGCATTAGAGAATATTTGATCTCATCCAATAAATTTCATGAATAAAAATAAAATTAAGACTTATTTATAATAATATACTTTACAACTAACTTATATCGAATATACAAGATTCAGCAATTTGTACATTCATCAAAAATAAACATCGAGTGTATGCTACGGACGGATTAGCTGAGCGTCAGCTGTGTCAGACGGCTCGACCAATCAGAAAGGGCCATCTTTGAAGCGCTAGCAGCGACACCTATAAGCACGCTTGCCCGGCGCCTATTACTTTTGTGGCGTTCTCACAAGACACTCTTTCGTACCTGTTTCTTGATTTCATTTTAAATATATATTATTTTATTATTTATATATATCTTTTTTACACGACTATCTGAAGTTCCTCATCGTAACGCATTTAATTTGAGTGAATTTAAAGTAATTCCATCGTTCGTTCGGAAATACAGTGCGATTAGGTCAAGCGGGAAGCAGCGTTTGCAAATGGACGCGGAAGAGTCTCGATGCATGTGCGTTCGTGTTGTTTCAAAAACGTTTTAACGCTGTTATCTCATATACAAGTGAAAAGAAATTATCAATAAGGAGACTAATGTACTGGTTCAATTCGAGAAAAACTTCGTCGAGTGCCTTTGTGCTTAATTATTGGAAAAATCGGATGTAATCTGGAAGACTCTTGACCGAAGGAAGAGCTCAGAGACACCTTTGTTTGATCAAGGAAATCTTCTTTCATGAGAATGACATCTGTGTTTGTCCGATGATAGAGGTCAAGGGAAGTCCTTTTGAAAGTAATTATCGAAATTGAAAAATTTTCCTATTTTGAGGTTATGGTATTCATATAGAGGGCGTCACAGCGCCAGATTGCAAGCAGGGGTTGGTCATCGTTTCACGCGCAGGTCTCCCGCGCTTCAAGATCCACGTCCTCCGATTTTTCCATGAAAATTTTATTCCAAATTCATTTACACTCAAACGTTACATATCTAAGGACTAGAGAAGATTTTCTTAAGATTAAATATTTCGAGTGACTTTAAGTTTAATACTTATATATCGGATTAGAGTATCAGGGAAGACGACGTGCATTATGGCGATCGAGTGTGCCTGAACTTCGCGCGCTACCATCATTTTCGGTATTTTATAGACAATATTTTTCGATCAAATTTCGCTTTATTATCTTCAATATTTGGAACGATATCGGTCGATTCGTATAATAAATACATAGAATAAATAACTCTTGGAAATATATAGAACTTAGCCAAGGTTTCTCGGCAAGATGCAACAGACCAGGTGAGTGCTCGACCTTCTGTTCTATTAAAAGTTTTTTCCATTATCTCATTGGTTTTCATTTAGAACAAATTGATACTCATTATAGCGACCTTGGAACACTCTTAGCAAACATTCGATTACTTTTTCTCCCTTAGTTGTGGCTTCAATTTATTTTATATAACCTTCTCTTGTTACTATTAACATATTGAGATTTCTAAAAGAAGAAATGCTATAGCAAATTAATTATAAACTTAACAGAGATATAATAAATGACAAATTATAGTTAAAATTTTGCACATTGCATCCAGTATTGGATGTTTAATTGTTGTACTTTGGTCATTCATTTTTTATACGTTGTCTCATTTATATCTTTATGATAGGAAAACAGTAGTTGTATAATTTTTTTCTTTTTCATTTATCGACAGCTTACAAGAGAAGAAACCTTCACATACCTATTTGCAATGTGGTAGAGAGATGCAATCGATGAAGCGCAAAAGGAGTACAGCTGAACTTTCTGAAGATTCAGAAAATATATATCCCCCTAGCATAGTACCAGCATTAACTCACGTGCCATACAATGAGTCTTGTAATGGTGCGCTTTCCATGGAGAATCCATGCACGCCTCTTCAAACATCTCCAACGCCTTTAAAGGAACAGCAGGAGCCAGCAACTTGGTCCGAATTAAGAAACGCGACTTGTTTCTTAACACCTTCCGGCTCTAGCAATGGAACAAATAGGTCAGCTCCGCTTCCAGTCTTTCCTTGGGCAGATAGTACGCACGTATGGAGACTTATGTGTTTGGCAGATCAAAAGACTCATAGTCAAAAAGATTCACATTGTTTCAAAGGCATCCGACATTACAACCACGAATGCGAGCTATATTGTTGGATTGGCTTATTGTAGTATGCGAAGTGTACAAACTACACAGACAAACTTATTACCTTGCTATGAACTATATAGACAGGTATCTGTCTATTCATCAAAACATACCAAAAAGTCAATTACAACTTATAGGTATTACATGTCTGTTCATAGCAGCTAAGGTACGTATTCTTTATTTACCTTTTTTTTTGCATTATTATCTACTCATTTCAAATACTTTATTTATAAATATAACAATCTAATGAAACATTTAATTTATTTTTAGGTCGAAGAAATTGATCCACCTAAAATAGCTGAGCTGGCATACGTCACTGATGGAGCTTGTACCGAGGAAGAGATTTTAGGAAAAGAGTTAATCATTTTGAAGGGATTCGGATGGAATCTATCATCCGTGACTGCTTTCGAATGGCTTAATATTTACATGCAAATAGAATGCGGTGATTGGTCTAAGCCCAACATGTTTATATATCCACAATATGGCGGATTACATTATACGCAAGCTGCTCAGCTTTTGGATTTAGCAACTTTGGATGAAGGCAGTTTAAAATTTCCTTACAGCCACCTAGCTGCAGGATGCATTTACCATATACAAGGACGAGAGTGTGCTTTAAATGTGTCGCGTCTTTCTTGGGAACAGTTGGCCCCTTGCGTCAAATGGTTAACCCCATTTGCTAAAACAGTATTGGAAGATGGTTCCAAATTTTTGTTAAGTTCCACTGTATCTTCTGTAAAATCTAACTCTGGATCTGGACTTAAAGCAACAGTACCTAACATAGTGATAGACGAATCGCATCGAATCCAAACTCATGTTGTAGATCTGAACATGTTAGAGAAAGCGCAACAACGATTGATAGAAGACCTAGAAGAAATAGAAAGTAAAACTGAATCCGATTTAAATAGTAGTCCAACTGAAAATTGTCTTTTAACTCCTCCTTCTAGCGGTCAAAAAAATTATCCATCGACTCCAAGTCATCCACCACAGTTTCGCCCGTAAACATAATAATTATTTGCTAACTATTACTCATCTCTTTGCGAATAATTTTTTTTAAATTTTAGAGTTATTATTTTGAAATAGAAAGAAAGAGATTTATTATTGATAAGAAAAAAAAGAATTATGAGAAATGGAGGAGATAGAGAGAGAATGAAAAGAAAAAAAAAACACTAGCAGCGCTCACGCGATCAAATCTTATGCTCGTGCGTACATTAGTTGTTACATTTTATTTCGTAAATAATATGCATAATGTTAATTCCTTTATGTACATTGATCGATAGATCATATCTTGAACAATCGTTTAGTATGAGATGGTGATTGTTGTAGAAAATAACTCTGTAAAAGGCATTATTATAAGAAAATATCCATTCTGAGCACAAATTTAATGTAATATATATTTTAGTATAAATATATAAACATTTACATTTAAAAAAAAAACAGAAAAAAATAAGTGCCTTGTTTTAAAGCAACTTAAACTTAAATAGGAGCCATATATTAAATGGTTACTAATCTGTGTAATTATATCCATACAGTAAAGTTTCACGCAACATATACTTCAACAAATCATATTTAATTAATATTGTTCTTATTCTTATAAATATTATTATTATTATTATTATTCTAATACATATATACACCATCAAAAAACAAAAAAAAAAGTTATTCTAGTGCCTATGAAAAATCTTTACTTGTAGTTCTTTTTATTTATATGAAAGAACATTGTTAATAGTATTATATATTATATATATTGTAAATAGTATTATATATAATATATAAGCATAATATATAAACGATATATACATATATTATTATTAATGTACTATGTAATGCGGTAATATATTAATGTGTTGTTCGCGTTTGCAGTTTTATACATATTATATATATATAATATATAATATATAATATGCATAAAAAAAGAAGAAAATTTCGAGTGAGTTGATGCGCGTGAAATTAGCATGAGTAAATATGACAAATTAGACTTATAAGCACCATATCTCGTGGTGATATTTTCACACTGCCGTTCACGTACCAACGTGATTGTTTATACAAATATGTATGAAGCTTGAGAATACATTTGTTAATCTATAGGGTATTCAAAAAAGAGCTTTTACCATTAATCATTGTATTAATAATAATTATAATAATTGCCTTATTGTAAGTAATTCGAACAAATTATTGTATACGATTATAGTATCGCATGAATTTTAATTCTAAATTTAGTAATAGAAACTTGTAAGAATAATATTATATGTTTAGTTAACATTATATATCTCTTTTTTTTATATAAACAATAAAAAAAATGCAATAAAATTCATACGTATGAAATTTTGTCGCGCATTTTCATTAAGATTCCTAGGAATCTATATTACCGACTGTGCAAATAAAAAATACAGCGCTATTGCATTTAAATCAAACAAATAAATCACTCGTTCTGATTGGTCGTTGGAATCATCTTCTTGTTGCAAAATATTGCTGCAGTGTTAGAAAAAGTGTAGTACGGTTATATTTGTATGATATAACATGGAATAAAAAGAATTAAACGAATCTAATGAGATCAAGTATGTTATACGGTAAAGAAAATGTATATCTTTATTTATTAGATATAGAAAATAAGATTTTTTTTGAGTAGAGATCATTCTTCTAATCAATTGAAACCTGTTGAGCCTTCGCAAGTACATAGTGTTTATTAACTCGATATTTTAAAAATTATTTAGTATAAATTAACAAATATCATTAAACAGCAACGAGAAATCGTAGTTACATTTATCTGTCATAAAAATTCAAGATTAAGATCCGATCTATAAACTATTCTTTTTTCTTTCTTTGTTAATTCATTAATTCATTCAATTTTGCATAAGACTAATTTTAATATAAGTATAAATTTAAATATTTTACTGTTACATATATACAGTAATTATATATTTAGTTAACATTATGTATTTCATTAAATAAAAATACGATAATACGTATATATCTTGCTTATTTTACAATTAAATAAAATTAAAGAAATCTGTATTACCAATTTTTATTGGTCGAGAAAATCAATTTTATTCTTTATCGAGAAAATGAATATTATTCTTTATCTGTTTTTATTTATTTTTATTCTTTATTTATTTATCTTTTCTTTATCAGTTGGATTTTCTCCTAGAAACAACTTTTGAATGGCTTCATCTATTGATGCTTGGTTTTCTTGATTATAATTCTTTATGTCTTCCTCTGTGATTTCTAAAAAATTAGTGGGGAGGGGCGTCTTCTCCTTTTGCTAATTTTTGCCATCGGTGGGATCCTAATTGCCGGGAGTGAAATATCTGTCCCTAGGATTTTCTTTTTTACTCTGTTTGTTTCTTGTTGTTTTTCCATTTTCTTTCAAATATTTTTCGGACGTTCGTGCCAAAATATAAAATTATATTGACCATTGTTTTCTATTTCTGAACTTTGTATTTTTTTAAGGGGGGAAATACGTGTAGAGGCTTCAAAAAAATCAATATTTTTTTTTATAAATCGCTTGTAAAACTATTAAAAAATTTAGTCATAAAATTTCAGATCAAAAATCAAAATCGTTCGAAAGTTATAAGCGATTACGTGAGCGTCCGTCGTTCAAGCGTCGGTACGCGTGGCATGTAATACGGAGCGGTCGGGGTTTTTTCAAACGCGCTTTTCTCGAAACTGTGTACACTCTAGCTTAAAAAGTTTTCTACGATCATTTTGAAACTTGGTATACAGCTTCTTCATATAAAAATTGCGGATTTCAGAATGTACACAATCTGCTCAGTCAAGTGGTGAAAACGTATATCTCCGTTACTTTTCGAGGAAAATCTTAGAAAATTTTGGGAATATATTAACAAATGTAGGTGTAAAATAGTCTAACAATATTAATAAATTACATAAATTCCTTATGTATTAAAAAAATTCAAGAATATCACAATGAAAAGATCGTTTCACAACTATTTCTCCCCTTAAACGACATACGTATACCTTTCTCGTTTTTTTTTTCCTATGTCTATTAGATAGCATTATTATTCTCTAGTAGCTCTAATATTTTAAAGGGACCGTTGTAAGTGTTATCGAATTCTCCTTATTTTACTGCCAGTAAGAAGACTTCATCTTCTTTTTATCGTAATAAGTTTTACTCCTGAGCTTTGCCTTTTCTAAATTCTGTCGCGCAAGAGATTGTGGTCGATTTACTTCATCGAAATGATCATTTGGATATTGGTTGTATGTGAGATCCACGTCTTCCTCTATAGGAAGGAAAGATAACGATAGGCAGGCAAGTTTTGCAAACACTAATTCGTAAAGTGTATGCTTTGTTCCCTCTTGTACACTGGTATTATAAGAGAACATCGCAGAATTCAACCACAAGTCCAAATCATTCTCTTTATTATTTATGTAGGTGTTGAGATATTGTAATAGGACTTGGTGCGACCTTTTGAGAGATCTGTTAAATAACGAGTGATATGCAGTTGTAGTGAATTGTTTAACATTACATCGTTTTACTAACCCTCTAAATACAGCGGATATTAAATTTCTCCCTTGATCGGTAATAAAAGCGCAGGGTTCGAAAAGGATGATGAATTCCTGGTAGAAAGCATTCGCGGTCGCGACAGCACTAATTGTGGTTTGAGGTACATCTCGAGAATATTTAGTGTAGCCGGGACCAGGCAGGTTTGTCTTCTAGAGGTCGAATAACGATAAAAGATAGCAATTGAGTGAGGATGCAAGGTAAATGACGCTGATGGAAAGGAAATGGTACAAGGTGGTAAAAATTATAAATTCCGATAGTTCTGATTCACTGGAATATGTAATTATTATTTTGTTTTCTTACTGAAAAATGATCCTTTTTAGTAGTATCCAATCAGTAGTTATTGCTTTAGGAGTGCTTGGGCTGGTCGCTGGTTAGCTTCTTTCCCGATTTGCACACGTTTGTATAACACTTACAGTAAAGAATCAAAATCGAGTTATAGTCAGAATGCAGCTAATCATTTAAAAAACAAAGTACAGCTGATTACTGGAACTAAGGTCAGAGTAAAGGCTTGAGGGCAAAGCACTCCTAGTCTTTATAAAAACCAGAGGTCCTGTCATAGTGGGGATTGTCCTTTCCCCATCCTTTTGACGCAAGCCGACCCAAGCCTTCCTGATTCATCACAGCTACTACAACATTCTTATGAAGGCTCACATATTTTCTTTAACATTACGTAGAATACAGTTTCTTATTGTTAAAATCTAAGTCTTATTTAATATATCTTTTACATATTATCATTGTTCATTCTTATAACATGCAGTAATTTTCCTTCTTTCAACAATCGAATCTTTTTTAATTAGTTTTGATGATGTTCATATATTAATCCTTTTTTAATTATTCAATAATAATATTTGTGTAACTCCTTTTTCATTTATTCTTTTATCGTACGAGTATACATCGAGGATTCGTATTTCAACAATTGTTTTAATATTCCTGAGTTTCGAAAATTCAAATCTTAGATATTCGAGAATCTTCCATATTCTTCCATTAAAATCATTCGAGAAAGTTCAACGCATTTCTTTTAGTTAAGAATTGTTTAAGCTTAGTCTATCGGTCGTGTGACGATTAGTTTTAGTTCAATATTTATGTCTCGGAAAAGATCGACGTGTTGGTTTTGGTTTATGTTAGGCTTCGGATATTATGACGTTGGCGAAAGTTTCAATGTCTTTCGTAGGGAGGATTCTAATCAAGAGTTCTTTAATAAGTGAATGGCAATGTATTCATGGCGACAATAACGTCCGGAGACGTTAGGAAAACGTTGATCCTTTCGATCTTAGATTTCACGTTCTCCGATCCTCCTGGCAACGCGGCCTACGGTGTTTTATGGTTAGCACGTATTGACGGGCGAGGGTTGATAGTAGGAGCCAAATGGCTTATAGAATTCTTAGACATTTTCCAGTGACTTATCGTGGTTTCTTTTGTATCGTTAGAAGACGTATATTTTAATAAAATCAGTTAGATTTTGAGAACAATTGTTACGCGCTTTTTATAAATTGTTATGATGAGTCAATTTTTCATCAATACTACTGTTGTAATTGTTTTCGGTACTTACTACTAAAAATGGTTTTGGTTTAAATTTATATAAATCACTGGAACGATGTCGCTATTTTTTAATATTATTTTACTGCTGAAAAATTAAAGGAGGTATGCGTGACGGGACGTCACAATATAAATTTCTTGTTCTACAAAAATTTATTTGTATATTTTTATGAAATATAATGAAGGCAAAGTTAGTCGCTAACGGTGAAAATAGCAATAAATTTTTATTTTTCTGAAAATGTAAAGAAATTAAATGGTTTTATTTTTCCAAGTGTACTAGGTGATTTCTTATTAAAATGAAAATTATGTTTCACTCAAGGATGGGTCGAACATTGAACGAAAATAATATGAGACGGAGTTTTTATGAAACACAAAATCTATTCATTTATTCACTTTGTTTCAAAAAGGGTATTCGATTTCTACATCGTATTCCTGCCCATTTTCGTCAAATTCCGCGTAATCTTAATCCTCCGAGTCTACACGCGTTACATTTTATTGAAAAAAAAGTTGCATCTAAGTCGCCGGTGACTGTTCAAATTTGAACTGTTTTAAGTTTTCATTCTGTATTGAACGGTAGTACGCTTCGAAGCAGAAAATTCGTTACAATGCTACATATCTTAGTTCGCAAAAGTCTAGTGCTGTGTAAGTTTCGTGAAAAAATTGGGCCGTTGGACAGACTGGACCGGGACTCGAACCCGGATCTTCCGCTTTCCGGGCGACTGCTCTTTAACCAATTGAGCTATCCAGGGCCCACCGTCCAATCTCCTCACGAACGCCTACTTAAGTGTTTGGCTTGGAGGTCCTCGCATCCCACATATATAAATACTCCGCTTTATACCATGTATGAAACAAATCATCCTTCACGTAAAGCGCATGGTCGAATTTCCATAAATATAATGAACGAGATCAAATATTATTTACACAGTAAAACAGCCCACGATTATCTTCAAGCTACAACAATTACTTTAAGAACTCAACGAAATTTACTTCAAATCTCAACTATTTAAGAGCAACAAAAATTGAAAATTAAAACCAATCAATGAAACAATTTTTTCAAATAATTATGTAATAAATTTGAAGCAGCTGATGACTTCAATGCTAAGCGTCTAAATTGTGAATCAAAGTTAACATCACTACGAGGTAAAAAAACTAGATTCATACTTAAGCGACACAAATCGAGACTTACTCACGACAGTTGAACCAACCTACTGGCTCTCAGCATATAACAGCACTCCCGACTTACTAGACTTCGGCATCTTAAAAGTCTTGAACCTACATTATTTTATAATTGAAACATCTCATGAACTCAGCTCTAAAAATTCACACATAATAATCACATACCAGAAGAAACCTATCTTATATAAAAAATCACCAACTTTGTGCAATAGAAGTACAAATTAGATGATCCTTAAAGAAATCTTTTAATCATAATTGAACTTTAATATTCCTTTTAAGATATCTTTTTAAATACAAAAAGCAGGTAATAATTTAACAAATGCTGTACAAGAAGCCGCGTAGGCGTCTATATCTCAACATGTTTTATCAAGAAAATCCCGTCCAATTTAAGCAATATTTTGAATAAAATAAAATCAAAAAGGCAAGCTTAAACTAGATGTAAAAAAAAGAAGTAATAAAAGACTACTAAACAAGTTAACTAAATATGTTAGGAATAGCATACGGGATCACAATAATGCTGAATTCAAAGGATACCTGGCAACAATTTAACATCACGAAGATACTAACTGTTCTCTCTAAAGAACAGAAAAAAGATTTACATGACCAATAATATCAATACCAGCAATACGAAATCTTGATAGCTTATGGACGCAAAGGACAAAAATAAAAGAAGAAGCTTTCGCAACTAATTTAGAAAAAATATTCATAGAACACTACTACAATACCTAAATATAAACAGACACTAACGTAAGCGACTTCGGAAGAAAAACACAATCTTATGAAAACATTTTTAGCACAAATGCCGAAGAAATGAGAATGCTAATATCACAGATCAAAATAAGATAGGCACAAAGTTACGATACAATAAATAGTAGAATACTACAAGAACTGTCACCATAAGCATTTAGGATGCTCAAAATATTATTTAACGCAATATTACGTGTCAATCACTTTCCAAGTACTTGGAAACTCGTGTAAATTATATTGCTTCCTAAACCTAATAAAAATCTGCATGACGTAAACTTGCGTAAACTTACGTAAACTTACGTAAAATTTTATAGACCTATATCGCTCTTACCATTTCTTTCTAAACTATTAAATAAAATAATTTGCACATAATTGAAACGAATAATTTCTGATAAAAACAGGATCTCTGACCATCAATTTGGATTTCGAAAAAAACACTCTACCGTTGAACATGTACACATACTAACTAATACGATAATCACAGCTTTAGAAAATAAAGAATACTGTTTCGCTGTCTTTATAGATGTAGAAGAAGCTTTTGATAAAGTTTGGCATTGCTGATTATTACAAACAGTCAATTCACACTTGCAACACTCGTATTACAAGTTCCTAAAATCTTAACTTTCCGACATAATATTCTATTATACGTAAAAAAAAGACACTCATTCGAACATAAAACAAACTAAAACTGGGGTTCCGCAGGGAAGTATCCTCGGACCAATTCTCTACACTCCCTAAACAGCAGCCATACCAATATACGAATACTGTACAGTCTTAAAATTTGCTGATAACGCGGCAATGCTTTCTATAAACAATGACCCGCTACAAGCTATTTAATCGTTACAAATCGACTTTCTTCGACTCTTGAAGAATGGTTACGTAATAGGAAGATCTAGGCAAACTCTACCAAGTGTAAACACATTACGTTTACACTCAGTTACAACAAAATACCGAAATTACAACTATATAATACAGAAATTCTGAAAGTAACGATGGTCAATCATTTAGGACTAAGTCTACTTTCAAAACAAACATAGAAAAAGAATATAAATTCCAAAATTTAAAAAATTTCTTTAAAAAAGAAACAAATGGCTTTGCTAACTGAAAAAAAATCTAAACTTAACATAGAGAAAAAACTAATAATCTACAAAAAATTATTAAAACCCATCTGGATCTATAGATTACCGCTATTTGGTATACTAGCTAAAAGTCATATTGCCAAGCTCGATACTCAACAGTCCATAACCCTACGCACAATCCTGAATGCTTCATGGTACATCCTTAACGAAGAGATAAGGAAGGACTTAAATATTCCCACGATAGAAAAAGTAATATCAAAGTCAGCCTGCAGATACAAAAGAAGAATTCATACGCACATAAACCCGCTATCTAAAGATAACAACAACTAATATATATCTAGAAGGCTCAAAAGAACCAACCCAGAAGACCTAGTAAAAACAAAAACTAAATGAAATAAACGACAATAGCGACGATATCGCATTGAAGAAACCATCCACGTGCTAGCTTTTTTCACTTATAACAAATTAGCTAAGTCCATGGAAATATTGTAGAGACATATAGAGCTAATAAAAAAAAAATATATATATATATATATATTCTGTGTACTTATGTACGCACGAAAGAAGATATACTACTTCAGCTTAACAAAACATTTTTTTTGCTGCTTATAGGCCTTAAAACGTTCCGCGTTTGCTTGAGAAGGATACTTTCTTTTAGATACATTTTTATAACGATAGTAATAGGTATTACACTTCCCTGCAATAGTTTTAGAAATCTCGAAAACTGAAACAAGAATTTAAATGTATATTGATACTGGGAAAAAGTTGCAAGATATTATAGTTTAATAAGAATTATTGTAGAAAATAATTTATAAATAACTAAGGAGAACGTTCTTTTTATAATTCTTTTACTAGAATACTTATGCGCATAGTTTCTTCCCAGTGTGAATAAAAAGAAGACGGTGTCTTCCAAAATCTTTCACGATTTCAGTATCGACGGCTCCTTCTTATCGTTGTTGAAAATAATATATGCACTCTCTCTTCCAGTAAAATGATTGATCATCTATGTGGAGAGAATAAGCTTTCTAATGATTTGAATAAATATTTTACAAGAGAATTTTTAAGAGAATTATAATATTTGTTTCTTTCAGAAGCAAGATTATTATTTTTACCTTTTAACAGATTCATGTCTTGCTTATTCTTTGTAACTATGGTTTAATTCTATTCGCATAATAATTCACATTAAATCTCCACGAAGGAGATATTTTAGTTTAAAGAAATTTTTATATCATTAACAGCCCATTGGAATAAGAAATTTATACACCTAAATCTGATGCTGGAATGAAGTCTTTTTCTTGAAAGTGTTACGGTTTTTGAATGGAATAAAAAATGTAGAGCCGTATAATTAACTAAACCTAATAAAGAAAGTAGCTTATGTATAAAATGTGAAAAATATAAAATGAGAAGCAGAGCCTGATAAGTTGAGTTAAAAAATAATATAATAGATATTTTTCTTCTTCTTCTTCTTCTTCATTCTTTAGTTTAGGCAAGTTGCCTGTTTCGTAACGACGTTTTTCTGCCTATTGCACTGTTAAATTGTCGCACCATCGTTTTCGTGGGCGCCCCGTGCTTCTGCGGCCAACCGGTTACTTATCCCGTGAATTCTGACAATTCTTCCGTTGTCCATTCTGTTGATATGTTCGTTCCATTCTTTTTTTTTTTATTATCCATTCGTGAATGTTCTCCACTTTGCATTTTCTTCTTATATCTTCACTTTTCTCTCGGTCCAGTAGTGTTTTTCCAGCTATTCTGCGAAGAACTCTCATTTCGGTTGTCTCTAGTAACTGTTTAGTTTTCGCCGTGTCTGGTCGAGTTTCTGCAGTATATGACATAATAGGTCTTACCGTTGCCTTGTAGATTTTTGCTTTGGTCTCTATGTTTATGTTTTTTTTTCGCCATATTGTGTCATTCAAACAACCCGCTATTCTGGATGCCTTCATTGTCTGTTCTCTTACCTCTACTTCAACATCACCATATCCTGAGATTTCTATTCCTAGGTACTTATATCTCATTTCCTGCTGAATACCCTTCCGTTCAATTTCCAGTTTGCACCTTAACGGTGTCTTTGATGTTGTCATGCATTTAGTTTTCTGGGCCGATATTTTCATATTGAATGATTTGGCTATGCAGTTAAATCGGTGTAGTAGACGTTGTAGATCATCCTCATTTTCGGCAACTAATACAGCGTCATCAGCATAGCATAGGATGGTTATTTCTTCGTTGCCCATTTTATATCCTTTTAGCAGTCTTTCGTTTCTTATTATTTCGTCCATAATGATGTTAAAAAGCAGGGGACTTAAGGAATCCCCTTGTCGGATACCACGACCTGCATCAATCGGTTCAGTCAAGGCGCCATTTATCTTTGCTTGGATCTTATTGTTTCTATAGATGTCCTCTATGGTCTTGATAAGATTATTCGGAATTTGCCGGTTATAGAGGAGGTTTATAACATCCTTTAACTGCACTCGGTCGAATGCCTTTTCCAGATCAATAAAACACACATATGCTGGTCTGTTGTATTCAATTGATTTTTCTGTTATCTGTCTTATGATGAAAACCGCGTCTGTGCACGATCTGCCTGATCTGAATCCCTGTTGTTCGTCTGTTAGATTCGTTAAGCTGTTAATTTTGTTCGTTATAACCTTTGTTGTTAGTTTCAATGAAGTGTTTAAAAGATTTATTCTCCTGTAATTTGTAGGTAGTTTTTTGTCTCCTTTTTTAAACATAACTATAGTTGTGCTAGTTCGCCATTCGTCAGGTATTTTGTGTTGGCATAGTATTTTTTGGATTAGGAATGTTAATTGTTGTGTGAGACGTTGGCCACCATATTTTAGTAACTCGTTTGGGATGCCATCTTGCCCTGAGCTCTTCCTATTCTTAAGTTTTCGAATAGCTGTTTCTACATCACTGGACTCAATTTGTATGTCGCTTTTAGTTATTATTTCTGGCGTATTTAGTTCCGCTTGAGGTTCTTCTGATTTATAGAGCTCTGTTAGATAGTTAATCCAATTTCCTCTTGTGATCTGATTTGTTTCGATCATTTCGTTGACTTCCTTTCTTTGATTTCTAATAAATCGCCAGATTTGTTTTTGGAGTCCAAAGAAGTCACTCTCCATTCTCTTCGAAAAAATCTCCCAATGGTGTTGTTTTGTTTGCCTCACTAACGTCGCTGTTTGATTCCGGATTCGTCTATACATTTCATATGATCCAGGTGTTCGTAATGTTCTATAGTTACGGTATGTTATTTTCTTTTTTTTTGCATATTTCCTTAATCTCTGGGCGGAACCAAGGAGTTTTGATCATTCTAGCCCGGTTTTTTACATTTCGTGTTCCCAGGGCTTCATATGCAGCTTCTAAAATGTTAGTTTTTAGTTTCTTCCAGGCCGTGTTTGTATTATCCTCTTCCTTTATTGGGTTTATTTCGATTTTATCCTTCAACCTGTTCTCATATAGTCGTTTAGTATGTAAGTTCCATAGTGACTCGATGTTTATTTTCGATTCTTGAGTTGCTCGGGCAAGATTTCTTTGGGGTTTAAACTTCATTATTATTTTTTGCTAATAGCAGGCTATAATCGCTTCCTACATTCGCGGAATTTAACGTCCTGATATCTAATATTTGGTTTGGTTGGACGTATCTGTTGGTAACAATATAATCAATTGTGGACCTGAAGCCTCTGGTGTTGCTGTATGTAAATTTATAGTGCTCCTTATGATTGTAAAATGTATTGTTAGTCCTTAGCTCGTTAAATGTGCATAACTGTGTCATTAGTTCTCCATTATCATTTAACACGTTTTCGTTGAACCTTTGTTTTATTCCAGGTATTATTTCGTTTCCGATGCGGGCGTTAAAATCTCCAAGGATTATCATTTGTTGGTTACTTGGTAATGATCCGACTAAATTTTGTAGTTGGTCGTAGAAGGCTTCTCTTTCTTCTTTTGTTTTATTATCTTCGGATGCATAGATTGACACTATATTTAATTTTTGATTTTCCGCTTCCATTTTTACAACCAAGATTCGTGAAGATACGTAGCTACATTCTTGTATGTTATTTTTATACTTCTTAGACACTGCGATGGCCTCACCTTTCTTTGTCCTGATTTGTTTTTCGACTCCACTATAGATCACTAAGTAGTCGTCGTATTGTATTTGTCCTTTGCCTTTCTTTTTGGTTTCTTGTAAGGAACATATATCAATGTTATTATCTTTCAGTTCTTTCAGGGTTTCTTGATCTTTATTATTAAATGACTTGATGTTCCAGGTAGCCAGACGCATTATGTGTTCTTTTTTCCAATGCTTTGTCCTTTTTCTTTCTTGGGTCGTCATCTGTGAATCCGTCCTATTCCAAAGCAATATTTCGTTTTTATGAGCAAAATTTTATAGATATTTTTTACTCAGTAAAGTATTTTAACTGAACTTTAAGCTATTCTACTTACTATTATTTGTTAAAATATCGGAATAAAAAGATCAATTTGTAATTCATCGGTATATTTAGATTAAAAAAAGAAAATTGTCATCTTATGTTTAGGGCATAAAAAGATCCCATAGCATGTTATCCAGTTTTTTAATTTCAACCTAAATTGATGATCATTATAGAGAAGATATCAAACAAATTAAAGATACTAAATAATAATACATACCTCAATTACCCTCAAAAAAGACATTTATTAGACATTTTCACAAATAATTACTGTTTTTGATGCTACTTTTGAAAATATTCAAATTTTTTTAATATCAATCGCCACCTTATGTATAATTAAAATAAACCAGTGTAAAAATATGACGAGTGTCTTTGATTATAGCCCAGCAGTGCGTGCTTAGTTAACATCATAGTTTAAACAGTGGAAAAGCGCGATAACAACATTTCGATATTCTAAATAATCTCAATATTCTCAAAATAAATTAGTCGCGTATTTCAAATATACGCTAAGAATTTATAATCGTTACTAATGATACATAAATTTTTATCACAAATGAGTGCTACACGAATTCTGAAGGAAATCCACGTCAGGCAATGCTCGTTATTTAGTATTGAAAAAGAAGTACAACTTAATAAAAAGAACAATAACATATTCATATTGCATGATACGTTTCCAATCTTTTATGCTACACTTTCTATATTTTTATAATTAATTACAGATCAACTATCACAATGATTACATATTATTATTATTATTACTATTATTATTATTATTATTATTATTATTATTATTATTATTATTATTATTATTATTATTAATATCATTCTTAATTTTTCTTGTTACTTTTTTTTATTTTTTAATTAATGTTATTATAATTACTATTATTATTATTATTATTATTATTATTATTATTATTATTATTATTATTATTATTATTATTATAATTTTCTTTTTACATAGAATATAGTTGATAAAGAAATCTGTCCCTCCCCACCCTGTTTTATGATCGAAAATATTGTCTAATGTAAGAAGATTATTTTTTTTATTATTATATTTTTATTCTCATTTATTTATTTAATTATGTATATATTTATAGCGTGACTAGGTAAAAAGGGGGAGGATAGAAAGTATGAGAAGATAAGCTACTAATTATTATTTTTTATTAAGTTAACAGAAAAAAGAAAGTATATTAACAGAAAATAAGAAAGAATAAAAAGATATCAAGATATAGATATCAATCCACATTAAATATAAGGGAGATATATAGAATTATTTTATGCGTCAACGGCCTTGCCGCGGTTACAGCACTATTTCCCGCTCGATAATTTAAGTCAAGCAGCGTTGAGTACGATTAGTACTTGGTGGATGGGGGTGTCCCGCTTGAGAAAAACAAAAAGAGAAAGAAGAAGAGAAAAGAAGATGACTTCATGCCATAAATTTGAAATCGCTTTGCCGAGCATTGTAAATACCGACAAACTTCGTGTGTACGATCGGAATCGATCATAGCCGAAAATCGATTGTAACTAAAATACGAGATTTACTATGCGCCCACTAAATCGATAGAGAGTTACTAGTAACTAGCATCCATAACCCCACCACTCGACCGTCGAGTTAGGGCACCCTGCAGGGCACAATACGAAAGACACGCATTCTAGTCCACCGCTGGACGCCTACGAGGACACTTGGAGACAAATTAATCGGAGGCAAGGAGCGAGAGGAGCATAGAAAGACAAGGAGTTTATCTGTTAAGCGAATGTATCTTACAGATATTATAAATACGATAGAAAGACAAGGAGTTTTATCTGTTAAGCGAATGTATCTTACAGATATTATAAATACGATAGCGAGACGTAGAGGCGGCAATTAACGGTGAGAGATATAATTTCTATTTCTTTCAACGAGATTGACCATCAAGGTTAATCATGACGAGAAGTTGATCACGGACACAATCCGTGATCCATCGTCGTCCATTGTATTAATAACAACCAGGGTTTTTTGCCGCAAGGCTTTTTCCCTGACGAGCCAATAAAGCATTGCACTTATTGGCTCAACCACGTGTTTAATTTAATTCTAATTCACCTTTTCACCCTCCTTATAATTAAGCTTAATCCAATCGCCGGAGGACTCCATGTTGGAGGAATTTTGGCAAATACATCGTGGATGTCGATTTTTCATGTTGCTCGTAAAAAATTCACTCTCATCACATCTTCCTAAAAATAATTCGTAAGAATAATTTGAATCTAAATTTTTTCAATCTTGCAAGCGTTGACTTACATCTTTTTAAATACTAAATTTTAAGTATTGTTTAAAACTCCCTTACAAGCTCGGGGGACTTTCAGTACTATACATAGTGCCTGCAGTGAGATCGAATACACAATTTTTTCTAAGAAACAAACATTTAACGTTTATTTTCATACACATGATTGTTTAATGTCATATAGCAAAAAAATGGATAAAAACTGTATAGAAAAAAGAGACCTTTTAGAAAAAATATAGATTGGTAAAGTATAAAGTGCAGAACGATATAAGCAAAGAAGTTCTAAAACGTTTTAAGCCTGTTACAAAAAAAGCTAAAAAGTTTCTATTGAATTTCGAGAATCGCTAAAAAGTATTGAGCCTTACACGGTGTGAAAAACGCTAAAGCCTAAAAAAAAAAGCTTTTGAACCAACTGTTAATTCTAAGCCTAAGAACTTATTATCCTGTTTTCTTCGTTAGATTTAAAACTTTTGAGCCTTCTGGTATGTGATTTAAAACTTTTCTTTCCGCTTATATATATTTCTTCTAATCTTCTATGTATTAGGTGTACAAATAAGTTTCCGCCGTTTTAATGTAGATAGCGCGGCGCGGAGTTTCCGTTAACTTTCGCAGATGATATCCTGCTTAAAAATTAGTTTGGACGTTTAAGAACAACATAACCTATTAATATTATTGATTTCATATTGGTAAAATATAATTTTTTTTAGTTGAAAATGTCCAAATTTGAGCCAAATAAGCGTCATTTGCGGGAAATATTAGTTTACTTCTTTAATATAAAGAAATCTGCTGCTGAGGCGCATCGATTGCTCGTAGAAGCATATGGTGAGACTGCTTTGAGTGAGAGAACGTGTCGTGAGTGGTTTCAAAAGTTTAAAAACGGTGATTTCGACGTAGAAGACAAAGATTGCAGTGGAAGGCCAAAAATTTACGAGGATGCAGAGTTGGAGGAAATATTGGAGGAAGATTCATCTCAAACACAAAAAGAACTTGCTGTAATATTAGAAGTCACGCAGCAAGCAGTCTCACATCGTTTAAAATCATTAGGAATGATTAATAAACAAGGAAATTGGGTTCCGTACGAATTAAAGCCGAGAGATATTGAACGCCGATTATGCTTAAGTAAAATACTGCTTGCTAGACATAAAAAAAAGGGTTTTTTACATCGTATCATCACTGGTGACGAGAAATGGATACATTATGATAATCCAAAAAGAAGAAAATCGTGGGGATTACCAAGCCATGCGTCAACATCAACAGCAAAACCGAATATTCACGGAAAAAAACTCATGCTGTGTATTTGGTGGGATCAGCTGGGTGTAGTGTATTATGAGTTGCTTAATCCGAGCGAAACAATCACCGGAGCCCTTTATCGAACACAATTAATGAGATTGAGCCGAGCTCTGAAGGAAAAACGCCCTCAATACTATTCTAGACACGAAAAAATTATTCTCCTGCATGACAATGCTCGTCCACATGTAGCGGCTCCCGTGAAAAAGTATTTGGAAACACTTGATTGGGAAGTGTTACCCCACCCGCCGTATTCACCAGACATTGCACCGTCCGATTATCACCTATTTCGGTCCATGGCACATGCTCTGTCGGAGCAGCGGTTCAAATCATATGAAGATACCAAAAATTGGGTTGATTCGTGGATAGCCTCAAAAGACAAGGAGTTCTTCCGACGTGGGATCCGAATGTTGCCTGAGAGATGGGAAAAAGTCATTGCAAGTGATGGACAGTATTTTAAATAACCTTAAAATTACCATTCTTCTATAATAAATACTTAATTTTTAATAAAAAAACGGCGGTAACTTATTTGTACACCTAATACTTTCCGTAAAGATCATAGGTTTTTAAGTATGGTAAAAATTGAGAGCCTCCATTATTTAGTGAGTATCAAAGCGATACCATTTATGCTTCTAGTTGGGTAGAGAGTAATAAATTGTATTTATTTGTGCCTCTTCACTCTTTATACTTTTGCTAAGAATACTCTACTGTGCCATTCGCAAAGATACTCGCCCTATTCTTTTACTGGACGCAAGCGACTACACGTCTTAGATAATCAGCGAAGAGCCGTCACAGGAAGCGATACGAGCGACAGGCGATACAAGTGAGGTATAAGTGTTCATGGTACTTCTACATACGAGAGAGAGAGACAGAGAGAGACGAGTTGAGCAAGTTATAAGTATCTCTTATTGTTTGAAAATTGCCCTGCCGATTTTGAGCTAGGAAACAAAGGGATTCGCTACAAAGGCTTTAAATAATGAACACAATTTGAGTGCGATATAATACGCAACTTAATAATAAAAAGATATAAGTAAAGACTGGATGAGTTGCACAATTTGAGTGCTCCCGCACAGAGATATTACAGATACACTAAGAGGTTAGTTGGTTTACTTTGCCTAACGGTAAACGACATGTTGCACGTGGTCGGCATGCAACGAAGTTAGATGAGTTAAAATAGTCATGCACTAAAATGGTCCTTATGCAGATTGAAGAACCGATACTTCAGTCGATAGTTGATAAGTCCGTGGAAATTAGCTGAGTTACACCATGAGAATACTTTGAACACACACTAGAAAATGACTATCGATGAAAGACAAAATCAAAGCACGTGCAAACAAGTTCACGCGTGGGTAGATATGGTGACCGTTAATGGCCGTCATTTTCGGAGATGCCGACGCAAAGATCGAGCATGCGTGCCGGAAGTCGTGAGAAAGATGTTTGCCGAGAGGTGCTGGCCTAATGTGGGCCAATCACGATGTTAATACCACTCAGTAACATGGCTGATTTTCAAACACTTATACTTCTACATATCAGAGAGATGTGCATATTGCGAAAACGGCAAACAAGGTGGCTATTTAGGGAAAAAGAATTTAGGCGATTCGTGTTAAATTTACGATGCTTATATAAGAAAACTATCGCTAAAAAAAATCACTAAAGGAATCTGTGTTTGAGAAATCTGCGTATGAACATTATTATTTTATTTAAACTGTAGAAAAATATTCATTTATCTGGACAGAGCTAGCAGATAAGAATGCATCTGCTATGAGATTCCTTCCTTTATTTTGTTTGAAATAGTCTACTATTAGGTATTAATACTTATAATTCTGATAGATTCCTGCAAATATTTAGAATTCTAAAACATTTAATGTCAACTTATCTTTCTATTCTAATATTTTATAGACTAGTTTTTTACTTTTCTGTTATTCTTTTTATTCTGTTTGAACTCAAATTTCTCCTCGTTTTAACTATTTCACTCACATTTTTAAAAAACGTAACAGTAGAAGAGTTTTAAATAGGATTACGTATAGCAGTATATATGTCACAAGTTTTAATTATATGATCAATATTTATTCTTATTGTACCAATTTTGGCCTTTATAATAAATAGTCTGTTTTTACTGAAAAATAAAATTTCAGTATTATCTGAATCATAAATTTTCTAGACTAAATGTTGCATAGTTTTCGCCTATTTAAATGTTCGTAATACTGATAAGTATGCCATTGATGTCTTCACTATCTGTAAAAATTATAAGAAAAAATAAGTATTTATCTTGTTATATTGCAATATATAAATGTCCAAAATTTATAGAATCCATGTTTAAATATTCAAAGAAAAAGATAATTACTACAATATAATATCTTTTTTAAAAATAAAAAAACCAAGAAGTAATAATAATATATTAAAGTTACATTAATGTGAGAATGCGTCTAACTTTAACAAATAAAGTAATTAAAATCAGAATACTTCTAAAAATGAAAGCTAAAAGAACAAAGTAGAAAAAAGTAATGAGAAACTTATTTAGAAAAGAAAAAATTTCAAAATCATGGAAAATTAAAAAAAAAAATGTCCTTGATAATAAAACAAAAAAATATACAAAAAAATACCTTGAGTAATAAGACGCAACTACAGCCTGAAATTTTAAAAACAATAAAACAAATTTAGAAAAAGGTAAATTATAATTAAAAATATACAAATAATAGCCACTAACGTCAGTAAATGTACGTAAAGACACAATGCAAAATTTTGCAGAAGTCAATCGCAGCGGTTTTCTTGCACGCATCATACAAATGCAAATTAATTTGGAATCTATCGTCGATAGTTTATACCATTTACAATAATAAAGTTCCTCACACAAGTTTGTGCTCTGGATAAAAATAAATAAAATTGTATAGATGAACAGTAAAATAAAATATTATATATTAAATTATTTTATTTATTACCTCTTCAATGAGGCATTCTCCGATGTAACAATAGGTAAAAAGTGTGCTTGATAAAACACAAACATAGATAACAAAGGTTAGTATACCAATTCCTTCTACAATTGCTAGACTCTGTAAATTTGAAAGTTATTGATTAGAAAAGAGTGCAATTTGTCAAAAAATATGTACGTACAGAGAGCATTTGATAACTTGATATACAAAGTTGAATCGTGGTTCCTAGTAACTGTAGAAAAATGATGATATTAAAACTATCTTCTAGAATATCTGCTAATCTGAAATAAATATAAAAAATTAATTATTTTTAATAATTTCTTTCTCTCCCTAACTAAAAAAATTATATCTATTTGAAATTGTAGCAAAGAAAACTAAAAAATTATGTTTAAATGAAAAAAGTTTTTAAGGAAAAATGTACATAAACACAGAAACAGAGGATGGTTAAGACGAGGACGCTACTGAACACTCGTTATTTAATATATATCCAGATATTTCTAGAATATGTTAAAGACGTTTTCTTACAAGTAAGTGTAAATGCATATTTCCGGATTAGGTAAATATTTTTTTTTCAAAAGTAAGGATGTAAAAAATATTTTCCCTTTTTGCAAAGTTATCAGAAAAGAAAAAAGTATATGAGTATGAATGCGTTTGTACTTTTGGCGTACGTGGTCGTAAATACGTCAATCATAGAATTTTTAGCTACCGGCGATGGGGCGAAGTAGGGATTTCAAAGGAAAGGAAAGTTTGAGATGAAATATAGAAAAACGAAAAGACGTGAAGAGACAGGGGACGGTGATATGTACATACATACAGGGACTTACGATCGTATTAGAACATTTACCTTGATATATTTTATTAATCTTAATATTCATATTAAATAGGACACTTATTGACATATTATTAATATTGAATAAAGGTATGACTCTAGATTATACAGGTATAGTTTCAAGCAAATCGAAATATATAAAGAGTAGTTATGATTTATTTCTTACAAACTTAACGATTGTGGAAGCCACAAAATTATTTGGATAGATCATTTTTAAGCCTTAAATATTTAATAGGACAACCTTCAGCACGAATAAAATCTTGTAAGCGATTAGGCATACTCTTTACTAAATTTTTCGTAATACTTGGTGATATGGAACTTCATACTTCGAGTATTTTGTATTTGTTTTTGATGTTATATCAAATTTTGGAAATTCTTTTCCTATTATTGTCTATAGATGTTTAATTGCATTATTATGAATGCTTTGTTGTGGTGTTATAAACAAATATAAATAGATTTTCAATACATCAAACTATTAAAAAATCGAAAACTTAAGAAATTATAAAAAATAAATACCGTTCAAATTGACCAAAGAAAAAAAAACGAGAAAAAGGAGCTTTGATCCGTGAAAGAAACTAATCCAAAGAATACTGCTACAAACCTTGCAAAAATATTTCACTTGAACTTTTAGAAAGATGTATATCGAGAATTATGTAGAAGAGAGTTACATAAAAATGATTATCATGCTGTTGTTCCCAAAAAAAGCCTCACATTAGTGATATTATTAAGAAGAAAAGATTAAAATTCGCCAAAGAATTTATTAGCGAAGATGACTCCTTTTAGAATAAAATATTATTTTTAGATGAATAAAAATTTACCGTTTCTGCGTCGGATAGACGTAACTTTGTTTCAAGACAAGCTAATACGGAGATTGAAGTGAAAAACTTGTGTGCTATGGTGAAACACGGGGGTAGCTCAATTAAGATCTATGGGTGTATGGCAGCAAGTGTCACCGGAAATTTAATTTTCATAGGAGGAAAAATTGGTAATTACAAATATTTAAACATTTTGAAACAAAATTTAAAAAAAAGGGCAAGAAAATTGGGTATTTTTGATTTTTACTTCCGACAGGATAATGATGCTAAACATACTGCAGTAATTGTAATGAAATGGATAGTATACAATATCCTTACATATTAGTCACACCACCACAAAGAACTGTTATTAATCTGATTGAACATCTATGAGCAATAATAAAAAAAGAATTAAACAATTTAATATAACATGAAAAACAAGTTCCAAAGAAAAAATACTCGAAGTATGAAGTTCAAGTATTACAGAAAATTTAGAAAAGAGTATTGTTTTAGAATTAGCCTTGTTGCTGAGCGGTGCGAGCAGCGAGTTTAGGCAATATGAGGCCAGCACCTTTTGGCGAATATATTCCTCACGACTGCTGACACGCATGAGCGATCTTTAATCGGCATCGCTGGAAAAATATCGGCTATTAACAGCCATTTCCTTAATTTAAATAAGGCTCATTTTAGTGCATCACTATTTTAACTCATCTCTCCTCGTGGCATTCCGACTTCGTGCGACAGGCTGCAGACCGTTAGGCAAACTGATTAACTAGACTCACATTGTATTAGTAATATTTCTGTGCGGGAGCATTTATATTGTGCCCCTCATCTCATTTTATTATTATAGACGACAATTGCGTATTACAAAACGCACCTAAATTCTTTTATTATTTAAACCCCTTGTAGCGAATTCCTTCGTTCCCAGCGCAGCATCGGCAGCCCAATTTTTTAAACAAGTATGCATAATCGCTTAGAAAATTTTATTCATTCTAATGGTAGTTCTACTAAATATTAGAGGCTTAAAAATTATCTGTCCTAATAATTTGGAGTCTTCCGCAATCGTTACGTTTGTAAGAAATAAATCACAACTATTTATTTATTTATTCTTTACTCCGCCCCTTTCGGGTTTGGAGGGCTTCCCTTACAATCTTCCTTTTACAATATCTTACAATACTATTCCATTTAACTATATACATATATATATCATCTTATATAAACTATATTACAAACATAACAAATTAATACTAAAAAATTCAAATTAATAACTGACTTTATATAAAAAAAATTATCTTAACACTCTTCTCTCAAACCCTCTTCGCTTCCCTTCTCTTTCCTATCACTCGGTTTAGTATTTCTGCCTCCTTCGCATCCTGACTTAATGTCTTTTCTATTCTAACTTCACTCCTTGTTACTTCACATGTCCCCAGTATGTGCATGTAATCTTCCTTCCCTTCATTGCACAATCTACACTTTTTCTCTTTCTCTCCTTTCCAAAACTCTCTGCTTTTACATTCATTTCCGAATCTGAATCTTGCTATTATTTTCCTATCCCTCGTTGACATATCCTTTTTCAAATACTCTAGTTCTTTCTCTGCTCTTATATACTTGTATATCGTATTATACTTTGAGTTTTCTATCTTATCCACTCTCTCTTCCTTGAATTTCCTTTCCATGTTCAATAATATCTTTTTTATTACCTCCTCTTTGAACTCCATACCTCTCATATATCTTGTTTTCTTTTACTCTCTTTCTTCTTATTATTCCGACTTATTATTCGCTTTATCATTCATTTCAATATTTCTCCTTGACCTGTCAGAAATCTTCCTTACCGACTCTTCCACCAATGCTTTATCCTCTATCCTAACCTCACTCTATCACGCTTCCTCCCTTTTTTACACTTTTACCTCCACTCTACACTCTTTTAATCCTTACAGACCCCTTAAACTTCTTACTTTACTTTACCCTTCCTTATCTATTCCAGTTGCTCTTCCCTTTACCCTTTAATCTTCCACTTATCACTCTTTTTCTGGGATCTTTCTTCCAAATGACCACTCTCTCTCGCGTTCCTACCGGAAGTCTCTAAATGATAACTATTATATATATTTTGATTTCCTTTAAACTATATCTGTATAATCTAGAAAGTCATACCTCCATCTAGTATTAACAATATCTCAGTAAAAGTGTTCTATAATAAATATATTTATTATAATTATTATAATAAAATATATCATAGTAAATGTTCAGATACTTTCGTGAGTCTCCGTCTATACGTGACAAAAGGACGATGCGGATTAAAGCTAAGAGTATGAGTAATTTTAAATAGTGTGTTCTGCGAAATAATATACGGCAAATAACCTAGTAAAGATGTACGCCGAATAAAGAGAGTTTTGCTACTGAAAAATTGTTTAGCTATAGGATGTGCAAAGGAGTACAACGATATTTTGTTACTAAAGAAGTAAATTAGGATAGTTTTTTTCGGAAGAAATAAATAAGTTAGAAAATTGATAGTTAAGAAGCGAGACGATTATTAATCTGAGATTCAACAGATTATAGACAACTATAATTCTATCCAACTATATATTTTCTTATGTATAGATAATGCATATTTCTTTCCCTTTTTTTTAATTCCTAAAAGAAGATAACAAACATTAAATAATTAATTATTTAAAATAAAACTTTTGGCATTGAGAAGATACAAATAATTACGTTTACTAAAAAATACCTTTAAAGCTATAAATGACTTCTTCAATTTTTATTATTATTATTATTATTATTATTATTAAGTGGCGTTGGGAACTCGGAGTCTCCTAGCCGCATATAAAAAATCCCGCCAGTGTTTTCGTTCCTGAACGCGATCCCTCCATTCGCGATCCTAATAGGCGATTTCCTTAATATACCTCCTAATATTGTCCTCCTATCTACGCCTTGGTCTACTCAAAGGTATTTTTTCATTGGGTATACTAGTAAGTATTTTATAACTTATTATGAAAAAAAATAGTAAATAGGTTTAAACATCAAAAAATGTTTTAAGTAAGGGTTTTTAAAAGTTAAGAACCATTTCGAAAGTCGAAAACAAGCTGTTTTCTACGACTCTTTAAAGGTAAACTTCTAGGGGATATTAACGAAAAAATTTTATAAATAATATGAGAAGACAGAAAGAGAGAGTATAGAGGTATAAGAGATAGAGTCAAAGAGAAAGAGGGAAATGTTAATCACTGACAGTTCTATAATATTATGAATGGTCTAGTTTAAGTGTTGTGTTTTCAAAAAGGAGATAAAAAGCAGCCCGGGAACTATAGAGGAATAAATCTGCTATGCACTACCTTGAAATTAGTCACCAAAGTAATCTCAAATCTTATCAGTGAAAGGATAACACTAGCCGACGAGCAACAAGGGTTCAGACCTGGACGATCATGTACAGATGCAGCATTCGTCGTCAGACAAATAACGGAAAAGTCGATAGAATATAATAAACCGGCGTTCTTCTTCTTTATAGACCTAAAAAAAGCGTTCGATAGGATACGACTAACTGATGTGGTTCATCTCCTCTATAACAGACAAATACCAAACAACATCATAAAAACAATAGAAGATATATACCAGAACAACAACATACAGGCAAAGATAGATAACGAACTAACAGAACCCATAACACTGGGAAGAGGCATTAGACAGGGAGACTCACTGAGCCCGCTACTATTCAATATTATCATGGATGAAATTATAAAAAAAGTCTGTAAACAGAGAGGTTATAGGATGGGAGATAAAGAACTGAAAATCATATGCTATGCAGACGACGCAGTTTTAATAGCGGAAAATGAAGACGATCTGCAGAGACTTCTACATGAGTTCAACACAATGGCTCAATCTCTTGGGATGGTAATATCTACATCCAAAACTAAGTGCATGACCACATCCAAGATACCCCTTAGATGTAAATTGGTGGTTGATGGGAGCATTATACAACAAGTGATGAAGTTTGACTACTTAGGCATAGAAATTTCCAGCTTTGGTGAAATAGAAACGGAAGTAAGAACACAAGTGGTTAAGGCAACAAGAGCTGCGGCACAACTCAATGACACCATATTCCGCAACAAACATCTCAGAATAGACACAAAAAGCCGTATTTACAAGGCTACTATAAGACCCATACTAACATATGCGGCGGAAACAAGACCCGAGACATCTAAAACCCGCCAGATGATGGAGGCAGCGGAAATGAAAATAATCCGGAGAATAACCGGAAAATCTCTATGGGATAGACAAAGAAGTGAAGCCCTCAGAAGAACATGCCAAATCGACAACATCAATGATTGGGTATTGGGGAGGAAAATTCAGTGGAACGATCACATAACCCGAATGACAGGAGACCGAATTGTGAAGATCGTTAGGGATAGATCACCACTAGGGAAACGAAGCCCAGGAAGACCACGAAAACGATGGGCGGACAATATACCTACAAAAAGCGAGTTGCGATGAAGAACAGGCAATATGCCTATTTGGACGCTGGAAGAAGAAGAAGAAGAAGTTTTCAACGTGGTATGTGTGACGTGTGTGAGATAAATCAATCAATACAAAAATTGGTTTTTCGATGGAAGGATTAGTTGGAATTTTAAAAGAGAGAGGGGAAATGCAAAAAACAGAAGATAAGTTAGTCGTAATTTCACCAATGTATGTACGAGTAAGAAGGAACCAAAAATAAGGAGCAGATAGTAAAGTAATAAAAGTATACAATAAATAAATTGTTGTGTTTTGTTTGACGAGATGTAATGACGTAAGACTTAATGATGATAAAAACAATTCCTAATTGGGATATTTTAAATATTTTGAATGATTTTATTGTTATTTAATCAAAATGTACTTGTTATAATTATATGTTAGAAGTAAACTTTACTGTTAGAATATGAATTGTAATAAAAATTTCTGAGGTTCAGTGCTACAGTTGCTCTTAGTCATACTAAAATATATATAGGTCATTTCACGAAATAAAATCATTTTCCTAGGCGATATTCACTTATTTTTTTCCAACCTCCTAAATATGTTCTCTACAATGCAAATAACAAAATGCTAGGGAACTACTACGTTTTACTAACTTCTACTAAGAAACTAGTAACCTCACTCTTGTATCTGTGATGTAAGTCTAACGTTCCTTATACTGTATCTCAACGTATTTTTTATTCAAATACTTGTTTTCTCGGGAGTAATAGATAAACACACAAATTACAAAATTCTAAAGATTGCAAGATAAGTGAACCAAAATAGACTATAATAACTTTTCTACATCATTACGAACAAAATAGCTTCATGACATACCAATTAGCAACTCTTATGATCTACTAGAAAAGTCAACAGAACCACAAAATACTACAGAAAAATTGGAAGGATAAAAAGTAGTACAAAAACCACAAATACACAGCGACGCGAAAATTATTCAGCCTCTACTGGAGCTATTGAATGAAAAAGTAGGACAAAGTAAATATTTAATAAAACAACTTAAAGATATTCAAGTGAAAGTACAAACTACAACACAAGATACGTTCAAAAAGGTAATAAATGCACTCAAAAATAAAGACGCAGAATACCACACGTATCAAGAAAAAAACAAGAAGAGCTATAAAATCTTAATTCAAAGACTTCATCTAAAATAAAATAAAGTTAAAATAAAAAATAAATAAGACAAACTTGGTCACAAGGTAAGATCAATAAATAATATTTGCATAAAATAAAATTAAATAGTCAAGCTAAAACTAGGTAGCAAAAAAATAAATCAAGCAGTAATAAAAAACTACTAAACAAATAAACCAGAGATGTTAGTTATAGCACAAGGGATCACAAAAATGCAAAATTCAAGGTTTCCTGACATCACTTTAACCTTACGAAGATACTAACTACTCTCTCTGGAAAAGCAACAAAAAGATTTTAAAGACCAGTAAAATCAATTCCAGCCATACGAAATCTTGACGGCTCATGGGCGAAAAGCACAGAAAAGCAAGCAGAAACCTTCGTAATAAACCTAGAAAACAAAATCACAGCACACTACTTCCTTCAACATACAAACATACACAAACACTTACATAAACAACTTCAGAAATAAAACCCAATCTTATGAGAATATTAATAGCACAACAGCCGAAGAAATTAGAATGCTAATATCACAAATCAAAATAATAAAGGTACCATGTTACGATCTAATAAATAGCAGAATACTAAAAGAACTGCAACCTAAAGCAATTAGGATGCTTACAATATTATTTAACGCAGTTTTACGAGTCCATTACTTCCAAAGTACTTGGAAATTTGCGGAAATTATAATGCTTCTTAAACCTAATAAAGATCCGCATGATGTAAATTCTTATAGACCGATACCGCTCTTACCATTACAATCTAAACTTCTGAAAAAAGTAATATACAAGAGAATGAAAAGAATAATTTCTGACAGAAACCTGATTACTAACCATTAATTTGAATTTCGAAAAAACACTCTACCGTTGAACAAGTACACAGACTAATTAATAAGATAATTACAGAATGAGGAAATAAAAAGTACTGTTTCGCCGTTTTCACAGACGTAGAGAAAGCTTTCGTTAAAGTGTGGCATCAAGTATTACTACAAATAATCAATAAACACTTTCCACACTCGTATTACAAGCTCCTAAAAACTTACTTTTCTGAAAAGACATCTTACGTAAAAATAAAAGACACTCATTTGAAAATCAAACTAATCAAAGTAGGGGTTCCGTAGGGAAGTATCCTCAGAACAATTCTTCATTTGCAGACAACACTGCAATGCTTACCGTCAACGTAGACTCACAACAAGCAATTCAATTGTTAAAAAACTAAATCAACTCCCTCGAAGAATAATTACGTAATAGGAAGATCAAGGTAAACTATACTAAGTGTATACCCATTACGTTTACACTAAGGAAAAACAAAATACCGAAACTACAATTATATAATACAGAAATTCCACAAGTAACAACAGTCAAGTATTTAGGAGTACACCTAGATTCCATACTAACACGGAAAAAGCATAGAAATAAAAAAATCGAACAAACTTGTTTAAAAAGTAGACAAATAATCGAAAAAAAAAATCGAAATTTAGCATAGAGAAAAAACTAATAATTTATAAAACAATAATAAAACCAATCTGGACATATGGACTACCACTATGGGGTATAGCAGCGTTAAACGACATTGTTAAGTTTAAGGCTCCACAATCCATAACCCTACGCACAATCGTGGATGCTACATGGTACGTCCGTAATGAAGAGATAAGGAAGGACTAATATATTCTCACGATAGAAGAAGAAATAATAAAGTCAACCTGCAGATATTAAAGAAGAAATAATACGCACATAAACCTGCTAGCCAAAGGTAACTACAACCAATATATCAATAGAAGGCTCAAAAGAATCCACCTAGGATACCTAGTAGAAACTAAAACTACATGAAATAAACGTCAATAGGGGCAATAAACAAATCTAGGGACATATTTTTAAGATTTATGGAGTTAATAAAAAAGTAAAAAAACAAAAATTATCGTATTACTTTCCTCGACTTTACTATACAACTTCGTTCTCTTAACTAAATCTTAGGCATCTCGTACTTTTGTGTAGCTAATATGTACATATATTAGCGTTAAGAGAATAGATTACTTATTTAGGAAAAATCATTCGATGTCTAGCAAGTTTTGATCCCATATAGTGTTGAAATAAAATAAAAATGAGATGAACGTCGAGCACTTTACAATTGTTGGTTTGAATTTTAAATAATTCCGTTACAAATAGGTGGTCGACTAGTGTTGCCGTACGTGAGGCAATGTAAAGATATTTAGGATTATATTAATCCCGAGAGTAGACGATAAGTGATTATATTAATCACGTGAGTGGTCAGAGAAACGGAACGAGATCGCAAGTAAGCATCAGAGAGTCCTTGAAGATCACGTCGTAACCGTTTGAGAATTTTAACTATAATGGCTGCCGGAAAAACCGGCGTTACGGCGAGGCGTCAAAAAGGGCGCTCGGGAACGAAGCGTGTTCTTAGGGCGACAACTATAGGTTGGCGCCGTTCTTTTGGAATGCTTATTCCCAAACATATAGATTCCTACTCTTATTATGGATTACTTATTCTTCTATTTAACACTACCTTTGCTTCTTGTAAAGTATTGTTTTATTTATTATGCAAGCTAATAGATATCTAATTACTCCATGGTAATATGAAAATAAAAATTTTTAGTATTTTTTTTTGTTTTTTTTTTTTTTTTTTTATATTACTCACATTTCTGTTAAGGTTTATCTGACATTTTATCCTTCGTCAAAATACAGTCAAACTCATAAGACCTATGCCTATTTATTCTTTAAGGGAAGAAGGATCGTATACATGATAATAGTGACGGTGAAAAGTGAACAATTTAAAAAACACTTCTCTTATTAAAACCAGACTTATATGTTATGTGACAAAAATCAAAGTGAGCATTTGATGCCTTAGCTTTAGAGACAGCAATGAGAATAAAACTTTTTGTTCAAAATCTTAGATCACACTGTACTTTTTTTTGCATTTTTTGGAATTTAAGAATCATATAAAGGGGATTTTAAAGGAAAACATTTTGCATGATTATTCAATTCTCAGATATTTATTTTATCGTATCTATTCTTTCTTTAAAATACGTAAGAAATGAACTCTAAGAAATATTATTAATAGAACTCCCAAGAAAAATAAATATAGCAAGGTTTCCATAGGTTTGGGCCAGTAACTAAATAAGCAATAGAAAGGCTACAGTATTGCTTTAATACTTGCACACATAGTCATTACTTTGAACATTTTTTATAAATAAAAATACTAGTGACCTAGAATGGTTTTGTATCTAAAGTCGCTGTATTTGTCTAAACAGCATTTATCAGATAGTATAAATAAAAATATAACATTGCACCTATAAAACAAAGGTGCTTTTAAAAAAGGGTTAAATGAAGAAGAATTATCGAAAAACTTTTATGCAGATACAAAATTCAATTTAAAAAAATTGTAAGTTTTCAAGAATAATTAGAGACCTATATTACACAAATGGTGATACGAACTATTGTCAATATAACATGAAGAAATAATGAAGTAAACATCAAAGTAAAATAAACTTGAGTAATCAGAACTAAAGAAAAAATTAATTCTGAACTTCATTATGGCTGGCACTATAAGAATCTTTGGAATTTTATTTTACTTTCATAATTTTACGACAATTCCATAGTTATTTATGTTATTGTATTTTAAATAATTACATATTTTTAAGAATTAATAATTTTAATAAAAGTTTTGTTATAAGAATATTGTTTTTTATAACGATATTCTAAAAAATCTTAGAAAAAAATATTTAGAAAATAATAAGTGTAAGTAAAATTAAAAACGTATGTCGCGTAATTAAGGGCTTTTTACATATTCTTATCGTTTTAAATAAATAAGTAAAAATTAATGATTAAAGGTGATCTTTTAATACAATAATAATCTGTTTTACCTGAAAACTAACATCACCTTATTAAATGATGATGCTGCAGAATCATTTTTTTAATTCCTCGTTGAGAACCATCGGAATATTCCAAAATTTTTTTTACTCTACAATTCAATATGGCTAATTGTCCTGTAAGATGAAAACCGCTAGAAGCTAATAAACAATCAGTTCCAATGTATCCCGATGCAACCATGGTTACACGAAAAAATTCATATATGCAACCAAATGCGTAGCTCTTGATACCATCTGGCTTAACTAACGGTTTTATTTTATAAGGTAATTTATATTCCAAGGAAGAGTTATCCCTTACTGTAAGAAAAAAAAGTAAGTAACATAAATAAAAAGTATTTCAAAAAACCTGTAAAACATATTAGTAGATCAATTAGAATAAAAAATAAATATTATATTTTTATTTTTCAAATTTAATATACAAGTTGAGCCACTAATTCTTTCCACCAAAATAGCTCCTAAAGTATGATAGCTATCAAAAAAGTTTATAAATCCAATGTTGCATTAAAAGTTCAGTATTAAAACATGATGTCAGTTTCTTTTCTCTAGGTTAAGGTACTTCTAAGATTTAAAGGTTAAGTTTGTTTTTATAAAAGAAATGCTATATTTTATTACATATTTTTTGATAGCAGTTGTAATAGCAAATCTAACAATATACAACATTAAAGTATTTAAAGATCAACGAAGGTCGTTAAAACCTATTGCTACAGCAGTCCGTTCCGATGAAGTAACGTTACTAAACATGGTGCCGTGTCGCTTAAATAACGCTACTAAACGCGGCGTCTGGCGTTTACTCTACGACCCGTGTGTATGAGCGCCTTTCAGTGGCGTTACTCTTGCAGAGCAGACTGTTGTAACAATAGGGTTAAACAACCTTCAATAATCATCTAATAATTTAATGTTGTATATCGTTTGATTTGCCACGACAACTGCTATCAGAGAATATGTAAGAAAATGTAGCATTTTATTTTAAAAAACAAACCTAACCCTTAAATTTCAGGAGCGATTACACCTAGCAAAAAAAAATTGCGGTCATATAATACTTCTGAGTTCTTAATGCTACTTTAGTTTTATAAACCTTTTTGCTAGCTATCATACTTTAGGAGCTATATTAGAGACAAGAATTAGTGACTGACCTTGTATATTAAGTGTAAAAATCTTAGATCACAAAACAGCAAGAACTTAATCTACACTTATGAAAATGATAACGTTTACTACGTGCTTCTCAGAAATGGTTTTACAGAATTTTCAACGAGTTTTGTGTATCTATACGCATTACTTAAATCTCCTTTAACAGGAGTTTAATAATAAAATACACTTTGTTTCATAATGTTAAATACGTTCCCAAGTTCAATTAAGAGTAATTTTTGGAGACTTTGATCCATAAAAATATGTTTATAAGATCCAGTAGACTCTTTAAACGCTATACGTTATGGGAAAGTGTTTATGCAAAACTATAGATTGTCCGTTGAAAGTAAGAGCATTATATTTTAAACTAATTTTTAACTAGAAATTGCAGTTTTATTTAACGAGAATAGTGCAAAAAAAATATGTACAATTCACACATATAAATATAACTCCGCCTAGTTAATACCTAGCTAGTCTCAAGCTCAGACAAGGAAGGAGAGTCCAGGGGTAAGGATAGCAACCTACCCGCGGTAAAAAACAATAAAGCGCTCTCAGAACTAGCAATAGAGCCTCGGACATGACTGAAAATATCAATGACGACACAGCAAGAAAAATAGGAACTCGCAAAAAAAGGAATAAAATAAAAACTATCATAAATAACAAAGAGCAGGAAGTAATAGAGGAAATGAGAAAAAAACAAAGTAGATATCTGTGTTCTATCCAAAACAGAAAGAAAAAGCAAAGAAAACCTTTGATATGACTAATAAGTCATGTTTTATAGAGGAAAAAATATTAAAAGAACAACCTCAGAAGTAGGCCTACTTGTAAACGAGAGATACGAAGATGACGTAATAGAATTCACCTACATCAGCGACAGGATACTACAAATAACGCTACAGCTTCAGAAGAAGACACTGACACGCATAATTAGTGTATATGTACCAGTTGTAAATAAACAACAAAAAGAGAAAGAGGAATTGTACGAACTGCTGCAAGCTAACCTAGAAACCGTACCTAGGTAAAACGAGACTGTAGTACTGAGGGACTTGAATGCAAGGATCGGTAATAAGGTAGTCAATGGAATAATAGACTATTATAATGAGGATACCACAAATGACGATAGGGACATGCTCACTTGCTTCTGTGACATGAAAGTACTACGCATTACAAACACATTCTACACTCATAAACCGCAATCAAATCAACCTACGAAAACACTAGAGGACAGAAATAAACAATAGATGACATAGTAAAAAGTAGCAAAATACATTCCACTAAATACAGGACGTCAGAGAGCTAAATTCAACAAACATAGGCCTTAATCACTGCCTGGCACTTTTAAAAGTAGGAAAAAACATGCTTATCACCAAATGGAAGCTAAACAAGAACAATCAAAAGAAAAACTAAACATAGAATTGTAAAGCGATTCATCAACAAAAAACTTGTAACAAAGACAACTATAACAAAGAATAAAAAAACAAAACACTAGAAACTGACGATATTAAGACATCATAGGAAAAGATCAAAACAAACATCATAGAAGAAGCAGAGAAAGCCCTTGGAAAAAGAAAATGCAGCACCACCGGAAGACAGAGTAACACTACCTCGTTTAAGGGGAAAGAAAGGAACTTAGCAGAAAAACTAGAAACAACTACCTAAAATATCGAAGCAAAACAAAACATATGAAGATTACCGACAAATCAGAAACTAGGATAACGAAGAAATAAGGAAAATCAAACGCGAATACTGAGAGATATTCACAGCAGATATTGAACACGATCTCTACGGAGCACAGAAAAATGTATAGTAGATGCTACAAAACCGAAGAAAACATGTAAACGAATCCGTGTAAACCGTTAAAATCACACACACACACAACGGATGAAGGAGAAAACCTTTCCTGGAGCTGTAAAGAGGAAGAACGAAGGAAACTTATCAAATATAAGAGGAAGAGAAAGAAGAGTCTCTAAGCGATTATAAATCATTTCGTCTGATTAAGTTTAAAGTACAAAAGTAATACTTTAAAATCGTAAGAAATAAAAAACAAAAGAAATAACAAACGAGCTAATAAAACATGAGGAAAAATCACTAAAAGTGGAACTAAGAACCCTATTCAATATAATATTAAAAGCAAAACAGGACCTACTAAATTGAAGAAGAGCATATATTAGTTCCTATATTTTAAAAAAGAACAAAGACAAAACCGAAAAACTACCGTAATATCAGTCTCCTACGTGTAGTACTGAAGGTGATAACGAAAATTTTGCCAAAGATAAGATAGTGGATATGAATAGGCAAAGAACAACAGGGCTTTAGACACAATAAATCGACGGTGGATGCAATATTCATACTACGACAAATAACCGAAAAAGCCATGGAATTCGTCAAACAAATATACATATTCCTTGTTGATCTTTAGCAAGCGTTTGATAAAATGAGACTTTGTGACGTACTAAAGATTTTGAGAGCCAGAGGAGTAAACTGCAGCATAAAAAAAATAATAAAGGAACTAAATACAAACAACACAACTAGGATGAGAGCTGGAAATATGACAACAAAGAAGATACAGATAAAAAGTGGAATCAGACAGAATGACAGTCTAAGACCGTACATTTTCAACCTGATCATGGACTAAATAATAAAGGAGGTGAAAACAGTTGGAGAAAGAGTCAAGTTGGGAAAATAAAAAAGAAAAATAATATGCTACGTCGACGTTGCTGTCATCATGTCAGAAAACGAAAGTGACTTTAAAAGGATGCTGTACAAATTTGAAAAGACAGCAGGCAAACTTAACATGACTATTTCGGTACGTAAGAACGAATCACTCACGATCTCCAAAGAGATTGTACGATCGGAATCGATCATAGCCGAAAATCGATTGTAACTAAAAAACGATATTTACTATGCGCCCACTAAATCGATGGAGAATACTAGTAACCCGACATCGATAACCCCCACCACTCGACCGTCGAGTGAGAGCACCCTGCAGGGCTCATTAAAAAAGACATTCGGTCTAGTCCACCGCTGGACGCCTACGAGGACACTTGGAGACAAATTAATCGGAGGCAAGGAGCGAGAGGAGCATAGAAAGACAAGGAGTTTATCTGTTAAGCGAATGTATCTTACAGATATTATAAAGGAGCGAGAGGAGCATAGAAAGACAAGGAGTTTATCTGTTAAGCGAATGTATCTTACAGATATTATAAATACGATAGTGAGAAGTAGAGGCGATAATTAACGGTGAGAGATATAATTTCTATTTCTTTCAACTTGATTACCCATCCGGGTAATCGTGACGAGAAGTTGATCACGGACTATGTCCGTTATCCATCGTCGTCCATTGTACTGATAACAACAGGGTTTTTTGCCGCAAGGCCTTTTCCCTGACGAGCCAATAAAGCATTGCACTTATTGGCTCAACCACGTGTTTTATTTTATTCTAATTCACCTTTTCACCTCCTTATAATAAGCTTAATCCAATCGCCGGAGGACTCCGTGTTGGAGGAATTTTGGCAAATACATTTTGGTGCCTCCTGTGAGGTGTGAATTTCTGATTCCTGGTTTGAGTGAAGCTGCGTATACGGAATCGCCACTGAGAAAATCTAGTTCCTGAACATACACGCTGCCACGTCGAGCTAGTCATCACAAAGGATTCGAAAAGGAGATAAGTAGATTGCATCATTTGTGCATACGTTTATGCGTATCCACTTTAAATATTATAAAATATTCTATAGGAAATTACGTCTTCGAACCCCGTAGAAGTTCGTAATTTCTAATATAAATTTTATTATTTTCTCTCATCTTTCTTACTAAATTGTTATAGTAAAATCGGAAATAACTTATTCGATGCCATTTCATAATTTAACCGAAGTAACGCATATTAGTAGTATTTGAAAATAGCTTTGTTCACGGACAAAGGGCGAGAATAGTTTCGACGGTTACATCGCTCAGCAACGGTACACTTGTTCAAACATAAGATTAGGCGACAAAGAAATCGTGACGTCAGTAGAACCCTACGTTCGGTAAACATAACATAGTCCAGTCAACGAGGGCCGTTTCCTCCATGTCTCAGGAAAGAGGGTAAGAACTTGACATAAGGGTAAATAGACGACGCTGAATCGAATGGTGCTAATTTTTTTGCGGTAAAAAGTGCCGTTTTTGAGAAAAAGGGTAAAAAAGGATAAAAAAGGGTAAAATATAGCCTTATCTTAGAATCTAGGCATTTAATCAAAAAAAGTTTCAAACAAAAGATGTAGAGAATTAAAATATACATAAGAAATGTTCTATGAGTTATCTTCGTATTCTTAAAAATAAGCGAATAAAATTAGATTGAAGATGGGAAAAAAATTTTAAGAGTGGGAGAAAGCAAGCTTATCCCTCCGTCGCGTTTTACACGCGAGCGAGCTAGTATGCGTGCGAGCGTCCGTGTGCACTAATACACAAACGAAGGATCTTCGGCAATCTTCGGGACTCTCGGTCTTGAATGAAAGTGCGAGTGAGAGAACAAACCAATATTTCTCTCTTTTTATTTATCATGCGATAACGAGTATTATTGTCCTTGGCCATCGATTGTTGAGCGTTCTGATATTTCTCTTTTTATATTTTTTCTTTCGGTAGCAAGAATTTTACGTCTTGACCATCGAGCGTCGAGCCTTTTATATACGAGTGCGAGTGAGAAAGAAAACCGATATTTCTCTCTTTCTATTTTTTCTTTCGGTAGCGAGAATTTTTCGTTTTGGCCATCGTGCGTCGAGCGTTCTATATATCTATATATATCGGCGTATAAGCGCGGCACTTTTAAATCGAATCTTGATGCTTATAGCACGCCGTTTCTTTATTTATTGTCAAAAATAATGAACCTTGAGTAAAAAAAAAATAATTCATTTTCACAGAAACTATTATTATTTAGTTGAGAGTAAAAATAATGAATTAATTTTGTGTCTCGCCATAAAATTAATTAGAAAAAAAAATTGATATAAATTCATTGCCTCACAAAAATTTATTTGTATATCAAATTGAACACGTATTCTCTTTAAAACGAAATTTAAAATTTAAATATTTTTCCTATTAAATTATGTATTTTATAAAATTTCAAATTACTGACTTTTTGTCTCGTAAAAATTTATTAGTTTATCAAATTAAATACATTTTTGTAAAAGAAGAATTTTATAACCGCACATAAAATTAATTCAAGATATATATGAAAGGATATTCTAAAAACGTGGAATTTATTTTTTGTCTATACATAATTTTAATTCATTTTTATTATGTTATCAGAAAACAGTAATGCATTCTGATTCATCTTCGAAGTCTTAAGAATTGTACGAAAAAAATTGAGCAATTATCAAGCGGTGCGTTAGCGTAAGTAGTAACGTCTTCGCTTCTCGCGCTGGGTATTTAACGTTCGATTCTTTGTGGGGGAATTACTTTTTTTATAAGTTTTTCTATCCTTAACAAGGAGACGGTCAGTGAGTCACACCTCAGATTTTTTTCAAATTTTGCACTAACGATATAAAATTTATTAAGAAATAAACATTATTACGCGAGTAATAAAGTTATTAATTATAAATTAAATATTATCCAATAAATAACATAAATTAATTTTTAACTTGCCGAAACGAGACATTTTTTAGGATGATATTTACAGGATGAATTTGTAATTTAAGTAATAAATCTTCCTTTATTTGTGCAAGATGTAAAAAAATTTATTGCTTTTAATTTTTTTGTAATAATTTTAATTTTTTTCTATATAAAATTATAAATTAGGAAATTTAAAAACAATTTATATAACCTAAGGATAGAAAAACTTATAAAAAAAATAATTCCCCCGCGAAGAATCGAACGTTAATACCCAGCGCGAGAAGCGAAGACGTTACTACTTACGCTAACGCACCGCTTGATAATTGCTCAATTTTTTTCGTACAATTCTTAAGACTTCGAAGATGAATCGGAATGCATTACTGTTTTCTTATAACATAATAAAAATGAATTAAAATTATGTATAGACAAAAAATAAATTCCACGTTTTTAGAATATCCTTTCATATATATCTTGAATTAATTTTATGTGCGGTTATAAAATTCTTCTTTTACAAAAATGTATTTAATTTGATAAACTAATAAATTTTTACGAGACAAAAAGTCAGTAATTTGAAATTTTATAAAATACATAATTTAATAGGAAAAATATTTAAATTTTAAATTTCGTTTTAAAGAGAATACGTGTTCAATTTGATATACAAATAAATTTTTGTGAGGCAATGAATTTATATCAATTTTTTTTTCTAATTAATTTTATGGCGAGACACAAAATTAATTCATTATTTTTACTCTCAACTAAATAATAATAGTTTCTGTGAAAATGAATTATTTTTTTTTTACTCAAGGTTCATTATTTTTGACAATAAATAAAGAAACGGCGTGCTATAAGCATCAAGATTCGATTTAAAAGTGCCGCGCTTATACGCCGATATATATAGATATATAGAACGCTCGACGCACGATGGCCAAAACGAAAAATTCTCGCTACCGAAAGAAAAAATAGAAAGAGAGAAATATCGGTTTTCTTTCTCACTCGCACTCGTATATAAAAGGCTCGACGCTCGATGGTCAAGACGTAAAATTCTTGCTACCGAAAGAAAAAATATAAAAAGAGAAATATCAGAACGCTCAACAATCGATGGCCAAGGACAATAATACTCGTTATCGCATGATAAATAAAAAGAGAGAAATATTGGTTTGTTCTCTCACTCGCACTTTCATTCAAGACCGAGAGTCCCGAAGATTGCCGAAGATCCTTCGTTTGTGTATTAGTGCACACGGACGCTCGCACGCATACTAGCTCGCTCGCGTGTAAAACGCGACGGAGGGATAAGCTTGCTTTCTCCCACTCTTAAAATTTTTTTCCCATCTTCAATCTAATTTTATTCGCTTATTTTTAAGAATACGAAGATAACTCATAGAACATTTCTTATGTATATTTTAATTCTCTACATCTTTTGTTTGAAACTTTTTTTGATTAAATGCCTAGATTCTAAGATAAAGCCATTTTTTACCAATTTTTATCCTTTTTTATCCTTTTTTACCCTTTTTCTCAAAAACGGCACTTCTTACCGCAAAAAAATTAGCACCATTCGATTCAGCGTCGTCTATTTACCCTTATATCAAGTTCTTACTCTCTTTCCTGAGACATGGAGGAAACGGCCCTCGTTGACTGGACTAACCACCCCCCTTTACCAACAAACAGCTCAGGACCGTAACCGCGTGATCGGAAACCCGACGCATTATAACAAAAATTCATATATTAAAATCTTCGTATTCAACATAATTTATATTAACCCATGTTCGAAAAGTAAGATAATTAAAACCGTTAAACGATGGAACCGAAGGAACGTTTGAATCGGTTACGAAGGACATTAAAAATGCAATTGACAATTTTTGAACAAGAAATTGCCGGGGAGAGATTAGATGAAATAACGTTAGTAGGTCTATTTAAGAAAATGACGAAACACTTAGAAGCATACGATCAGGCACAACTGGAGTGTGATGATAAGGATTTAGGGGAAGAAGAAATACAAGAAGTAACGTTAATATTACGCCGGTACCATGCAATAGAAGCGAGAGTCCACCCAAATCCAGTACCCGCGGCTAACATCCCGAACGATAGCAGCATAATTTCAAATCAGACGAGTACGGTCGAACGACCGATTAAATTAAAACGAATTGAGATACCCAAATTTGATGGAAGATTAGAAAAATGGTTAGAATTTAAGAAAGGTTTTTTAACTCTGATAGACGCGCGGACCGACATATCCGATCTAGAAAAACACGCCTATCTTCGAGATGCATTGCAGGGCCGTGCACTCGAAGTGATTACACTATATTCAGGGGACGGGTCGAATTACAAACTCGCGTGGGAAGCATTATTAGAAAAATACGATAGAAAACGCGTACTGCTAGCAAGACTTCTCGACGCGATTCTGGATTTAACACACTCCGAGGATGATTCGGCAAGAGGGATTCAGAAACTCATAAGAGATACGGAGGCATATCTCAACATGATTGATTCGTTTAACGAGCCTCATGCCCTAACAGTGCGCGTTATCGAGCGCCTTTTACCTCGTCGCGTTCGGGAAGAATGGGATCGAAAACTCAATTCGGACGATTACCCTACCCGCAAGGAACTTTATAAATTTTTAAAAGAGATAGACCACCGATACAGTGCTTCGGAGAAGCTAACGACGGATATTAAAGACGAGCCCCGCGAAAAACGTAAACGCACCGAACCGACCGCGTTACGACCGCGGAAACAACAAATTGTAAGACCCACGCGTACATTTCTCACAGAGATTAAACGGAAATGCACCCTTTGTAAAAGAAATTCTCACGCACTATTTCGTTGTAGTCGATACGGACGCATGACACCGCTCGAGCGATGGACAGTAGTAAAATCTCTGAGATTATGTCCAAATTGTTTAAAAAGACATGTAGGAAACTGTCCAAGTCCGCATTGTCAGATTTGCTGCAGACCGCATCATACATCGTTACATCGGACTGATACGAATAATCACGCGGAAAATTATGAAAGCCCGTCGCCAAAAAGGGAAGCTGTCGCGACCGCGTCTCAAACCGATTCTAAAACATTATGACTTAGGCCAGTTTTTCACGTTAACCCGCGAGGTACAACGCCTCAATTACTCATGAGCGCGATGTGTCGCGTGAGAAGGGGGGACGGAACTTATAAGCAATGCCGCGCACTATTAGACACCTGCGCAGCAGCGCATTTTATAACCGAAGACGTCGCGAAGGAATTACGTTTACCAATCAGACCGTATTCAATTCCTATCGATGCCATTAATGATACACGAACTCGATCGACGGGTATTATCGAGATAACAATTCAATCCTTAGACAGTCGATATAAACGGAACCTTTCCTTACTCATCGTACCCAAGATAGCCGACCAAGTTCCAAGCGAAGTCTTTCCTCGAGAACTTATTAAGATTCCAATCGATAGAAAATTAGCAGATCCTCAGTTTCACTTACCGCGACCAGTGGATATTTTGATAGGTTCCGGAGCTACGTTATCCCTTATGTCCGTTGGACAATTTCGTTTGTCACGCGCCCGCGGCGATCTAATACTTCAAAAGACGCAGTTAGGTTGGGTAGTCGTCGGCGGAATCGACTCGGAAGAATCAAAAGAAAAAACCGCACTGTTCGCGACCACAGAGTTGAGAGACCAATTAGAAAGGTTTTGGTTAATCGAGGACGCGATCGTGACGCGAACGGAAGGAACACAGGAAGTAGAATGCGAAACCCATTATATTCAAAATATACAAAAAATACAAAACGCGACGAAACGGGACGATATATAGTGCGTTTACCATTCCGCGAAAAGGGACACGATTACAGCGAGCTGTATCATATAGCTTTACGCCGCTTCCACAACCTATGGAAAAAGTTGAACGCGAACCCGGAACTTCGGAAAAAGTATGAGCGCACCATGCAGGAATATTTAACATTAGGACACATGTCGCTTGTCGAGGACGACCCGACGGGCGGCTGTTATCTTCCCCACCACGCCGTTATTAAATCAACCAGCACAACGACAAAGGTTCGAGTCGTATTCGACGCTTCTGCAAAGAATAATCTGGGCATTTCCCTTAATAATACATTGTTAGTCGGGCCTACGATACAGGACACATTAGTGGAACATTTACTGCGATTTCGTACATATCGATACGTGTTAACCGCTGATATAGAGAAAATGTATCGACAGATATGGATACATCCGGACGATCGGCAATATCAACGTATATTTTGGATACATAAGGATCGAATTCGTACGTTCGAGCTTAATACGGTTACATTCGGTATAGCGTCAGCACCCTTTCTCGCCATTCGGACCATAAAGCAACTAGCGAAGGATGAAAGCGTCAATTATCCCCTCGGAGCCGAGATTCTAAACCGAGATTTATACGTCGACGATCTCATCACGGGAACCGACGATGTAGAGACACTCGGGAGAATACGAGACCAGACCATCGAGATATTAAAACGAGGCGGTTTTTACATACGGCAATGGGCTTCCAATTATGGGCCGATTCTCGATAAATTAGATACAAAAAAGGTTAACGTCGAATTCTTCTCCGGAGAACCATCGATCCTAAAGACACTCGGAATTTCATGGAATACACATCATGATCATTTGATCTATACAGTCGCGCCGATAGACCTTTATAAGAAAATCACAAAACGTCGGATACTGTCGGAAATCGCGAAAATATATGACCCACTGGGATTATTAGGCCCCATTATCTTAACAGCTAAAATCTTGATCCAAGATTGCTGGAAAACTAAGGTCGAATGGGACGAGTCGGTACCTAATGCATTGCATTCCTCCTGGACAAGGTTCGCGGAACAATTAAAATTAATTGACAATTTGACCATTGAAAGACGTTTGATCATTGATAATCACAATGAAGTACAAATCCACGGATTTTGCGATGCGAGTCAGGCGGGTTACGGTGGCAGTTTATACGTAAGATCGCGAGATCAAGTTGGTAACGTACACGTACGATTATTCTGCGCGAAGAGCCGCGTGGCTCCACTTAAGGACACGACCATACCGCGATTAGAATTATGTGGAGCATTAACGCTTGCTCGACTATATAGAGAGATACGGGCATCTTGCGGAATAAGACCTAACAAGATAATCTTTTGGTCCGATTCCACGATTGTATTAGGTTGGTTAAGAAAGGATTCCAACACGTTGAAACAATTCACGGCGAATCGCGTACGCGAAATCCAGGAAATTTGTGTAGGGATCACGTGGCGGCACGTACGTACAGAAAACAATCCCGCGGACGCATTATCTCGCGGACAACTTCCACGCGAATTCATAAAAAAAAATTCGTGGTTTCATGGCCCTTCTTGGCTTCGCCGACCGGAACTTGAATGGCCAATTCAGACCGAAACAGAGACAGACGAACTACCCGAACTTAAAAAAATTCCATTATTGATGACACGGATCGAACCGGAGAGCATCTTTCGGCGATTCTCTAACTACACGCGATTATTAAGAATCACAGCTAGATGTAGAAGATGGGTCAAAACCAATTCATATCGGGGAGAAATTTCGACCGCGAAAATAATAGATACAGAACGACACGTACTCAGGCTCATACAAAATGAACAATTTCGCGCCGAAAGGGATAGATTAACTGAATCGGGGGGAGTAAAGGGCGCAAGACTCGCCGCGCTAAACCCAATCATCGATGAAACGGGCTTGATTCGAGTAGGAGGCCGATTAAAGAATGCGAACTTACCTTTCCAGGAGAAATGTCCAATATTATTACCATCGCACCATCACGTGACCGATCTCCTCATCCGGAAATTCCATGAACAAAATTTTCACGCCGGCATACAAACTACTCTCTACGCTATACGCCAACGATTTTGGCTTTTGGACGGTAAGAATCAAGTGCGAAAAATCGTACGTCATTGCGTACGTTGCATTCGATTCCGTGCATCTGGCATACAATACAAAATGGGCGATCTACCGAGATCTCGAGTCCAAGAAACCATCGCGTTTTCCCACACTGGAGTGGATTTCTTTGGTCCAATCTACGTGAAAGAAAAGAAATACCGAAATAAGGGTCGCGTGAAGGTATACGGGTGCATCTTCGTCTGCATGTGCATAAAGGCCGTGCATATCGAGTTAGTCAGCGACTTGACAACAGACGCTTTTCTGGCCGCCTTTCGACGTTTCACGGGGCGAAGAGCGATTCCATCGCACGTATATTCGGATAACGGTACCAATTTTGTCGGAGCGAACAACCAATTAAGGGAATTATACGCGTTAATCGAATCGGAAGAGTTCAAAACAAAGATCCATAATTACGCGACCGACCAAAGAATCTCGTGGCACTTCAACCCCCCATTATCACCTCATTTCGGAGGTCTATGGGAGGCCGCGGTTAAGTCATTCAAACACCATTTTAGACGGGTGGTAGGAGAAGCCTTATTTACATATGAGGAACTAAACACATTCGCGATCGAAATCGAAGCCATATTAAATTCGAGACCTTTATGCCCTATTTCGTCAGATCCGAACGATGCGACAGCTCTAACACCTGCACATTTTTTAGTAGGAAGACCTCTTAATATGCTACCAGAAGAAAACTACGAAAACACGCCGATAAATCGACTATCGTCATGGAAGCACATTACAAAGGTGCGACAAGACTTCTGGCGACGGTGGTACATCGAATATTTACGCGAGCTGCAGAAACGACAGAAATGGAATAATTCCCAATGTAAACTTGAGAAGGACACAATAGTCATCCTCATCGATAACAATCAACCCTGCATGAGGTGGCAATTTGGACGGATCATAGACGTCCATCCCGGAGAAGACGACGTGGTTCGGGTAGTGACCATAAAAACTACTCACGGAAACATCAAGCGAAACGCGACAACCATCTGTCCTTTATTAAGTGATAGATGAATAGTTTAAATATACACGCTAGACGAAATATTAATACATAATGTAATTTGCAATAGATAAGCTTGTACGTACAAGATATATAAGTCGCCTGGCCAGCGACATTATAACGACGCTAATCGATCTACGACAAACCCATTGTAACCTAAATTAAGAAATTAACGTCATACCTACGTAGGTTAAGAATATTGTTGATAGGTACCCTCTCAACGGGGGGAGTATGTACGATCGGAATCGATCATAGCCGAAAATCGATTGTAACTAAAAAACGATATTTACTATGCGCCCACTAAATCGATGGAGAATACTAGTAACCCGACATCGATAACCCTCACCACTCGACCGTCGAGTGAGAGCACCCTGCAGGGCTCATTAAAAAAGACATTCGGTCTAGTCCACCGCTGGACGCCTACGAGGACACTTGGAGACAAATTAATCGGAGGCAAGGAGCGAGAGGAGCATAGAAAGACAAGGAGTTTATCTGTTAAGCGAATGTATCTTACAGATATTATAAATACGATAGTGAGAAGTAGAGGCGATAATTAACGGTGAGAGATATAATTTCTATTTCTTTCAACTTGATTACCCATCCGGGTAATCGTGACGAGAAGTTGATCACGGACTATGTCCGTTATCCATCGTCGTCCATTGTACTGATAACAACAGGGTTTTTTGCCGCAAGGCCTTTTCCCTGACGAGCTAATAAAGCATTGCACTTATTGGCTCAACCACGTGTTTTATTTTATTCTAATTCACCTTTTCACCTCCTTATAATAAGCTTAATCCAATCGCCGGAGGACTCCGTGTTGGAGGAATTTTAGTCCAGTCAACTCGGGCCATCTCCTTCGAATCTCAGCAGATTTGGTGGAAACTTGATATAAGGGTAAATAGACGACGCTGAATCGAATGGTGCTAATTTTTTTGAGGTGGAAAGTGCCGTTTTTGAGAAAAAGGGTAAAAAAGGGTCAAAAATAACTTTATCTTAGAATCTAGGCATTTAATCGAAAAAAGTTTCAAACAAAAGTTGTAGAAAATTGAAAAATACTAAAAAAATGTTCTATGAGTTATCTTCGTATTTTCAAAAATAAGCGCATAGAATTGGATTGAAGATGGGAAAAAAATTGTAAGAGTGGGAGAAAGCAAGCTTATCCCTCCGTCGCGTTTTACACGCGAGCGAGCTAGTGTGCGTGCGAGCGTCCGTGTGCACTAATACACAAACGAAGGATCTTCGGCAATCTTCGGGACTCTCGGTCTTGAATGCAAGTGAGAGTGAGAGAAGAAACCGATATTTCCCTTTTCTATTTGTTTAGGCGATAACGAGTATTATCGTCCTTGGGAGCGTTCTAATATTTCTCTTTTTATATATTTTCTTTCGGTAGCAAGAATTTTACGTCTTGGCCATCGAGCGTCGTGCGTTTTGTATACGAGTGCGAGTGAGAAAGAAAACCGATATTTCTCTCTTTCTATTTTTTCTTTCGGTAGCGAGAATTTTTCGTTTTGGCCATCGTGCGTCGAGCGTTCTATATATCTATATATATCGGCGTATAAGCGCGGCACTTTTAAATCGTATCTTGATGCTTATGGCACGCCGTTTCTTTATTTATTGTCAAAAATAATGAACCTTGAGTAAAAAAAAAATAATTCATTTTAACAGAAACTATTATTATTTAGTTGAGAGTAAAAATAATGAATTAATTTTGTGTCTCGCCATAAAATTAATTAGAATAAATAATTGATATAAATTCTTTGCCTCACAAAAATTTATTTGTATATCAAATTGAATACGTATTCTCTTTAAGACGAAATTTAAAATTTAAATATTTTTCCTATTAAATTATGTATTTTATAAAATTTTAAATTACTGACTTTTTGTCTCGTAAAAATTTATTAGTTTATCAAATTAAATACATATTTGAAAAAGAAGAATTTTATATCCACACATAAAATTAATTCAAGATATATATGAAAGGATATTCTAAAAACGTGGAATTTATTTTTTGTCTATACATAATTTTAATTCATTTTTATTATGTTATAAGAAAACAGTAATGCATTCCGATTCATCTTCGAAGTCTTAAGAATTGTACGAAAAATATTGAGCAATTATCCAATTGGTGCGTTAGCGTAAGTAGTAACGTCTTCGCTTCTCGCGCTGGGTATTAACGTTCGATTCTTCGTGGGGGAATTATTTTTTTTATAAGTTTTTTTATTCTTAGGTTATATAAACTATTTTCACATTTCCTAATTTCTAATTATATATAGAAAAAAAATTAAAATTATTACAAAAAAGTTCAAAGCAATAAATTTTTTTACATCCTGCACAAATAAACGAAGTTTATTACTTAAATTACAAATTCATCCTGTAAATATCATCCTAAAAAATGTATCGTTTCGGCACGTTAAAAATTAATTTTTGTTATTTATTGGATATTATTTTATTTATAATTGGTAATTTTATTACTCGCGTAATAATGTTGATTTCTTAATAAAATTTATATCGTTAGTGCAAAATTTGAAAAAAAATCTGAGGTGAGACTCATTGATCGTCTCCTTGTTAAGGATAGAAAAACTTATAAAAAAAATAATTCCCCCGCGAAGAATCGAACGTTAATAAACCAGCGCGAGAAGCGAAGACGTTACTACTTACGCTAACGCACCAATTGGATAATTGCTCAATATTTTTCGTACAATTCTTAAGACTTCGAAGATGAATCGGAATGCATTACTGTTTTCTTATAACATAATAAAAATGAATTAAAATTATGTATAGACAAAAAATAAATTCCACGTTTTTAGAATATCCTTTCATATATATCTTGAATTAATTTTATGTGTGGATATAAAATTCTTCTTTTTCAAATATGTATTTAATTTGATAAACTAATAAATTTTTACGAGACAAAAAGTCAGTAATTTAAAATTTTATAAAATACATAATTTAATAGGAAAAATATTTAAATTTTAAATTTCGTCTTAAAGAGAATACGTATTCAATTTGATATACAAATAAATTTTTGTGAGGCAAAGAATTTATATCAATTATTTATTCTAATTAATTTTATGGCGAGACACAAAATTAATTCATTATTTTTACTCTCAACTAAATAATAATAGTTTCTGTTAAAATGAATTATTTTTTTTTTACTCAAGGTTCATTATTTTTGACAATAAATAAAGAAACGGCGTGCCATAAGCATCAAGATACGATTTAAAAGTGCCGCGCTTATACGCCGATATATATAGATATATAGAACGCTCGACGCACGATGGCCAAAACGAAAAATTCTCGCTACCGAAAGAAAAAATAGAAAGAGAGAAATATCGGTTTTCTTTCTCACTCGCACTCGTATACAAAACGCACGACGCTCGATGGCCAAGACGTAAAATTCTTGCTACCGAAAGAAAATATATAAAAAGAGAAATATTAGAACGCTCCCAAGGACGATAATACTCGTTATCGCCTAAACAAATAGAAAAGGGAAATATCGGTTTCTTCTCTCACTCTCACTTGCATTCAAGACCGAGAGTCCCGAAGATTGCCGAAGATCCTTCGTTTGTGTATTAGTGCACACGGACGCTCGCACGCACACTAGCTCGCTCGCGTGTAAAACGCGACGGAGGGATAAGCTTGCTTTCTCCCACTCTTACAATTTTTTTCCCATCTTCAATCCAATTCTATGCGCTTATTTTTGAAAATACGAAGATAACTCATAGAACATTTTTTTAGTATTTTTCAATTTTCTACAACTTTTGTTTGAAACTTTTTTCGATTAAATGCCTAGATTCTAAGATAAAGTTATTTTTGACCCTTTTTTACCCTTTTTCTCAAAAACGGCACTTTCCACCTCAAAAAAATTAGCACCATTCGATTCAGCGTCGTCTATTTACCCTTATATCAAGTTTCCACCAAATCTGCTGAGATTCGAAGGAGATGGCCCGAGTTGACTGGACTATTTTGGCAAATACAGAGATCAGACGATGAAAGTTAGCTGTATATATTAAAAGTTTAAACTAAGTTATGCGATTTAAATATCTAGGAATAAACATCACGAGCAACTGAAACCTATAAGAGGAGATAAGACACCAAGTAATCAAAATCTCTATAATCTCGGGAAACCTTAGGGATATCAGAAATAAGCATATGGGCATCAAAGAAAGACACACATGTATAAAACTTTAATCAAACCGATAATGACCTACGCGATAGATACAAAAGAAGAGCTCACGATAAAAAAACAGATCCCGAGAACTATCGAAAAGAAGACGCTACGAGCCATAACAGGGAACTTAATAAGAGGAAAAAAAAGAAAAAAAGAGATAAGAAAAGAATGTGAGACCTAAGACGTTGTAAGGTGGATAAGAAGGAGGAGAAGGAAATAGTGAGACCATGTAGGCAGGATGGACGACAGTAAGCTGCTAAAAGTTGCAAAAACAGGAAAAATAGGGAAAACAAGACAATCTAGAAGACCTCTAAAACGTTGGCATGAGAGCTGGACATCATCGTTACAGGAAAAACAAAGGCCCAGAGAAGAACTATATAGCAAAAATATATCAGGACGTAATTCTAATAAGAAGATGAAGAAGATGAAGAAGATGAAGACATTTAAATCTTGAATTTTTTTTACAGTGACTAAAATTAAATTCGCTTTTTTCTAATTATATAGAATATATCTTTTATATATTCTATTATATACATAAACATGTAAATTATCATATTGCTATGTGTTTTTTAAAAATTTCAAAGGAGAAATATTTTTCAACGAACTAATAATTTCTTAATCAACTTTATTCTGCGCTCTAATTTCGCGGTGATAGTTACTTGAACGATTTCCTAGAAAATGAAAGAGTAAACATTCCTAATACTTTAAATTTTTATTGTATCAATAATTCTGTAGTCTTATACATAACTGTACCCGTAAAGATCAAAAACTATATCAACTACTTTATATTATTATAGAAAAACTTATTACAAATGAATTTATTATTAAAAATAAATAAATTATTTCAAAAAAAACAATTTGGTAAAAATTTTGTTTTTATAAAATACAATTAGATATTTTTTAATTGTCTTTAAACAAAAAGTCGCTATTTTCCTAAAAAAAACATTTAGATTTTCTTTTTCTTTTTATAATCTCCATACATCTTTTCAATTTTTCCGTATAGAATTTTGGTAAATTATTATATAAGTTAAATACAAAGTTATAATTCTCTTTTGCATAGCAAATCATTTTTTGGCAGCCTATACGCCTTACAACGTTCTGCGTTTGTTTGTGATGGATACATTTTTTTAGACAAATTTTTGTAACGGTAGTAATAGGCATTAAATTTCTCTGCATTAGCCTTAGGAATTTTGAAAACCGAAACAGAAATTTAAATGTATACTGCTATTGGTCACAAAGCTGCAAGATATTATACTTTCATTAGAATTATTGTAGAAAATAATTTATAAATAATTAAAATGCATTCATTTTTCAATTCTTTTGACAGAATATTATTACACATAGTTTCTTACCAGTGTGAATAAAAAGAAGATTGTATATTCTAAAATCTTATATGGTTTCAGTATCGTCGGCTTCTCCTTATCGTTGTTGAAAATAATGCTCTCTTTCTACCGGTAAAATGATTGATAATCTATGCTGAGAGAATAAATTTTCTAATGCTTTAAATAAATATTTTTCAAAAGAATTATAATATTTGTTTCTTTCAGAAGCAAGACTATTATTTTTACCTTTTAACAGATTTATGTTTTGCTTATTCCTTCTAACTGCTGCTGCATTCTATTCGTATAATAATTCACATGGGATCTCTACAAGGATAACATTTGTTAAAAGAAATCTTTATATCGGTAATCCCCCCATTCAAAAAAAAATTTATATGCATAGATTACATGCTGATAAAGAGTTATTTACTTGAATGAGATACTGTCTCCGATTGGATTAGAAAATGTAAAGACGTATAATTAAATTAAATTATTAAAGAAAGTAGTTCATGTATGAAATATAAAAAAATATATAAGAAGGGGAGAACCATTAATTAAATTAAAAAATAATATGTTCTTCTTCTTCTTATTATTATTATTAGGAATTCGTCCTGTTATATTAGCTATATAGTTATTTTCTTTTTGCTTTCCTGTGACGATGATTTACATCTTTTATGCCATTGTTTAACACTAAACCTACCATGCGCGGTCAAATGACCGTTCTTGAAATTTCGTGTATCACCATGTAGCTTATTGACTTTTCCTATAATATGCATACAACCCATTTTTCAATATTCACTACATTTTCTATTGCTTACTTTCCGAAAAAAATCCATAGCATGTCTAGTCTACAACGAGCGGTCATTTGACCGCTTGAAAAATTCATGTTATATACGACTATATTCTTCGAAAAGCGCTCTTCTGAAACTGTTTTACGAGTTTACAATGAAATTTTGGATCTACAATGTAGATAAACGAGCGATTATATAGAACAAATTTGGTTGGGGTACCTGACAAAAATACGATTCTCCAAATTCTAGGAATCGCAACATTATACCAAACGCGATAGCTAGGTAGCTATTTATAATCTTCTTATGTTACTCGACGAAATGATACACCTTGATCCTAAATAAATATTCTTTATATTTTGTAAAACCTTTTTCTCTGGTATCTTTCTCTTTGTGAATACGATCAGAAGTTTCTGATAGGACAAATACTTTAGGTGTTCCGAAAAGTGACGGAACACAAATGCATAGCGTTCTTTGAACGACATTACGGTCTTGCAATCCGAACAGTAGGTATCAAAATTTTACAGTGGATAAAAAAAATTATTACGTCGTATAAGTGATAGTTTCGACAAAGTCAACAGAGCCAACAATATTTTGTGGTATGATTTACAATTGTTTTTTTTTTTATTTCTGGTCTCAATGATTTAGCCTTATTTGATTATTATCTTTACATTTTAGTTTTTACTTTATCACTTGTATATTCATCCCTAAAAATGTCAAGACATTCGAGGAATATCAATTTATTATACAAAATAAATAATATCGATGAGGATCGTTCGGAAGATGACCAAGTAGTTACCGATATTGATGATATAGCAGAAAATAATTGTGACTTATTTGACAGCGATACGGACGAAGAGAATATTTTGAATATACGAAGAGGACAAGAAAGAAAGAGACTCATAGTTTGTTACAAAAGAGAAAATGAGGAAGAGATTGAAACAGCTATGGATGGAACTGTTTGGCAAAAATAAAAGAAGGGTCTAATCGTAGAAGAGCACCGATTTATAATATTTTCAAGGAAATATTAGGACCGATAGGATACACTAAACAAAATATTATAAAGGGCAGAGTTTATCAATAAAATATTGTAAAGTCAATAAGACTAACAAAATTTCTATAAAATATAAAAAATACATATGTTGAAAGTGTGCAATAAAAAATGCCTTAATTTGTACAAAATGTTCTGAAAATGCGTAAATAAAACTTTCTAAATAGAAAATCAGGGAGCGGGTTTTTATTGTAGCACCAGAAAAATATTTTGTTTTCTATCTAATTGGCTAAAATCTCTTTCTATATTAAGATACATATGTTTTTTAAAAGCGGTCATTTGACCGCTCATAGTAGGAATAGGTATACATGAAATGTCGGTAGGTTTAGTGTTAAGAAATCTTCCAGGTGGTCTTGTTGTTCTTATTTTTCCCGTTTTTGCTAACTTGGGCAGCTTATTGTCTCCCATCCTGTCTACATAGTTCCGCTACTCTATTCTCCTCCACCTTATCAAATTTACCACATCTTAAGTCTCACATTCTTTCCTTAAATTCTTTGTATCTTCTATCTCTTAGTGAGTGTCCTGTTATTACTCGTAGCGTCTTATTTTCTTTAGTTTTCAGAATATGTTCTGTTATAGAGGACTCTGATTTTATCTTATCCGCGTAGGTCATTATTGGTCTGACACAAGTTTTTGATTTTATACTTTTTTTAACGCGTTTGGGAAAATGTGATGAGAGTAAAATTGTTATGAGTGATATGGAAAAAATCGACACCACGAAGTTTGTCGGTATTTACGATGCGCGGCAAAGCGCTATCAATTTTACGGCATGAAGTCATCTTTTTTTTTTCTCAAGCAGGTCACCCATTCAAGTACTTATGGTACCCAACGCTGCTTGACTTAAATGATCGAGCGGGCAATAGTGCTGTAACCGCGACAAAGCCGTTAGCGCATAAAGTAATTCGATATTTCTCCCTTATATTTAGCGTGGACTGTTATCTATATTTTGATATTATTTTATTCTTTCTTATATATTTATAATAATGCTATATATAAATATATATTTATATAAAATTAAATAAATAAATGAGAATAAAAATATAATAATAAAAGAAAAATAATCTCAGCTTACATTAGCGAATATTATCGATCATCAAGCAGGGTGGGGGGGAACAGGTTTCTTTATCGACTATATTCTATGTAATAAGAAAATTAATAATAATAATAATAATAATAATAATAATAACAATAATTAAAAAATAAAAAATTCTAACAAGAAAAATTAATAATGATATAATATTATTAATAATAATAATATGAATAAAAATAATAATAATAATAATAATATGTAATCATTGTGATAGTTGATCTTTAATTAATTATAAAAATATCGAGAGGGTGGCATAAAAAACTAGAAACGTATCGTATAATGTGAATATTATTATTTTTGTTTTAAATTTATACTTTTTTATTAATACTAAATAACGAGCGTTGCCTTACGAGGATTTCGTTTTGAATTCGTGTAGCACTCAACGTGAAAACGTTTAATGTACCATTTGTAAAGATTAAAAATTCTTACTGTATATTCGATATACGCGCTTCAATTATTTTGAGAATATTAAAAATATTAGGAATATTGAAATGTTGTTACCGCGCATACACACTCTTCAAACCGTTGCTAAGCACGCCCTGCTAGGTCCATTAACAAAGACACTCTACCTATTCTTACACTAGTTTATTTTTATTATTACATACGATAGTGATTGATCTTAAAAAACTGTAAATATTTTCAACAATATCATTAAAAATATTGATTATTTTTCAATATTAGTAATAAAAGTCTTTTTTGAGGTTATTCGATGTATGTATTATTATTTATTAGTTTTTTAATGTTCACTAAGTATTATCACTCATGTTCACTCATGTATTATTATTTATGAATTTTAATTCGTTTCATTTCTTTTCTGTGGCGATCATCAATTTAGGTTGAAAATGAATAAACTGGATAACATACTGTACGATTTTTTTTATGCCTTAACGATACACTGAAAATTTTCTGATTTTATTTTAAGTATACCGATGAATTATAAATCGTTCTTTTTATCCTGATATTATAACAAACAATAGTAAGTAGAATAGCTTAAAATTCAGTTAAAATACTTTACCGAGTAAAAATAATTTAATATTAGGTGTACAAATAAGTTTCCGCCGTTTTTTTATTAAAAATTAAGTATTTATTCTAGAAGAATGGTAATTTTAAGGATATTTAAAATACTGTCCATCACTTGCAATGACTTTTTCCCATCTCTCAGGCAACATTCGGATCCCACGTCGGAAGAACTCCTTGTCTTTTGAGGCTATCCACGAATCAACCCAATTTTTGGTATCTTCATATGATTTGAACCGCTGCTCCGACAGAGCATGTGCCATGGACCGAAAAAGGTGATAATCGGACGGTGCAATGTCTGGTGAATACGGCGGGTGGGGTAACACTTCCCAATCAAGTGTTTCCAAATACTTTTTCACGGGAGCCGCTACATGTGGACGAGCATTGTCATGCAGGAGAATAATTTTTTCGTGTCTAGAATAGTATTGAGGGCGTTTTTCCTTCAGAGCTCGGCTCAATCTCATTAATTGTGTTCGATAGAGGGCTCCGGTGATTGTTTCGCTCGGATTAAGCAACTCATAATACACTACATCCAGCTGATCCCACCAAATACACAGCATGAGTTTTTTTCCGTGATTATTCGGTTTTGCTGTTGATGTTGACGCATGGCTTGGTAATCCCCATGATTTTTTTCTTTTTGGATTATCATAATGTATCCATTTCTCGTCACCAGTGATGATACGATGTAAAAAACCCTTTTTTTTTATGTCTAGCAAGTAGTATTTCACTTAAGCATAATCGGCGTTCAATATCTCTCGGCTTTAATTCGTACGGAACCCAATTTCCTTGTTCATTAATCATTCCTAATGATTTTAAACGATGTGAGACTGCTTGCTGAGTGACTTCTAATGTTACAGCAAGTTCTTTTTGTGTTTGAGATGAATCTTCCTCCAATATTTCCTCCAATTCTGCATCCTCGTAAATTTTTGGCCTTCCACTGCGATCTTTGTCTTCTGCGTCGAAATCACCGTTTTTAAACTTTTGAAACCACTCACGACACGTTCTCTCACTCAAAGCAGTCTCACCATATGCTTCTACGAGCAATCGATGCGCCTCAGCAGCAGATTTCTTTATATTAAAGAAGTAAACTAATATTTCCCGCAAATGACGCTTATTTGGCTCAAATTTGGACATTTTCAACTAAAAAAAATTATATTTTACCAATATGAAATCAATAATATTAATAGTTTATGTTTTTCTTAAACGTTCAAACTAATTTTTAAGCAGGATATCATCTGCGAAAGTTAACGGAAACTCCGCGCCGCGCTATCTACATTAAAACGCGGAAACTTATTTGTACACCTAATATTATTTTTTAATTCCATTTATGTGGCTTTGTTTCCACATTTATTTCTTTGTATTTCATACATAAAATACTTTCTTAAATAGTTTTAGCTACATTAACATTTTCTGTTTCAATTAAAGACTGTAACACACGTAAAAAAAATATTCATTTTCAGCATTAGATCTGTCCATATAAATTTCTTTTTCCAATTATTAACGGTATAAAAATTTCTTTTTGCTAATGTCTCCTTCGTAGAGATTTCATTTAAGTTATTAGGCAGAGAGAATGCAGTAACAGTTACAAGGAATAAGCAAAACATGAATCTGTTAAAAGTTAAAAATTATTGTCTTGCTTCTGAAAGAAATAAATATTATAATATTATTAAAAAATGTTAATTCTAAGCATTAGAAAACTTATTTACTCCGCATAGATGATCATTCATGTTACTGGAAGAGAGAGCGCATTATTTTCAACAACGATAGAAAGATGCTGACGATACTGAAATCATGAAAGATTTTGGAATATACAGTCTTCTTTTTATTCACACTGGGAAGAAACTATGTGTAATAATATTCTATTAAAAGAATTGGAAAATGCATACATTTTAATTATTTATAAATTATTTTCTACAGTAATTGTAATGAAACCATAAACTCTTGCAGCTTTTTGGCTAGTATCAGTATACATTTAAATTGTTTTTTTAGTTTTTGAGATTTCAAAATTTAATGCAGAGATGTGTAATGCCTATTACTATCGTTATAAAAATAGATCCAAAAGAAAGTATTCATCATAACATACATGGAACTTTGTAAGACATATAGGCTGCGAAAAAAAGTGTTTTGTTACGCTAAAGAAGTATAACTTCTTACGTGCGTACGTAAGTACACACATAGTTCCTTTTTTTCTACTATTTAGAACAAGCTTGACTTTCTAATTTTATTTTTTGCAAAATAGTGCTAAGATATGACAGGATTTTTTGGGGTAAATCCTTTTGAGATGTAGACGCTAACGCTGCTTCTTGTACTGCATGTGTTAAATTGTTAACTGCTTTTTCTATTTGAACAGTGGTCTTGAGCTTAATATTACAGTTCAATTTGAATTCTAAGATTTCTTTAAAGATCTTCCATTTTGTATTTCTATCTCACAGATTTTTTAATTTTTTATATCTGAAAGGTTTGTTCTGGTATTTTATTATTATGGTTGAATTGTCAGATTTGAATTAAATGATTCAGATTTAAAATTAAATAGATTTAAACCTTTTAGGACGCCGAAGTCTTATAAGTGGGAAGTTTTGTAATTAAAAGAGGGACAGTAAGTTGATTCGCCTGCGAAGAAGATTTTTAGTTATGATATGAATATATATTTATGAATATAATTTTTTATCTCGTGGTAATGTTACTTTTCATTCCCAATTAGGATGCTTAGCGTAGAAGTCTAAGGTTGCTATTATAGTAATTTAATACCATTTTACTAGAAAATATTTTTCAATTGATCAGTTTAAATTTCTAATTTCTGTTTTTTGTAAATAGCTGAGAGTTTAGGTGAATTGCCCTGAGTTCTTAAGGTAATTGTTGTGACTTGAAATTTATCGTTAGCTGTTTTACTCTGTAGATAATGTTTGATCTCATTCCTAATAATTATTGCAGTTCCACCATGCGCTTCACCTGAAGGATGATTTGTGTCATGCATGGTATTGAATGAAATATTTATACAGTTTCCATCCCGGAGATGAGTTTCGAATACGAGTAGAATATCTATGTCGTTCGAATATAAAGTCACTTTGGTTTCTTGAGTTCGTTGCTCTAATCCATTGCTATTCCAAACCGCTATTTTTATGTGCTTATCAATTATTTGTTGTTAAGTACCGTATTTGTTAATAATTGTAGCATCGTGATAATTTGTTGCGTTTGTTATTTGAAAAGAGAATTTTGTATCTTCAGCGTAGCTTCTTCGTGATGCAGTGTGATTTAATATTTGTATTTTATCTCTGTTGGCATTTTCGTGTGGTTTATTGTTTTGGCTTACCGTCGAAGCATTGTCTAGAGTAAATTTATTCAGTACCTTTTTCCTTAGCGTTGGAAACAATTTTTGTTGTAGTAGTTTTCTCGTCTGACATCCTTTATAATTTGTTAGGTGATTACCGTTTCAGTTTACAAATATGACGTTTTCGATTTTTCCCTCTTGAGGACAGAGTGTTGCTAAATGTTTTTGTGCACATCATCTATTAGGTGTATTGTTAAACGATATTTCCTTCGCAGTGCAAAATAATTATAAACACACAAACAAGCAATCTCCGTTTCTTGCTAGTCTGAGTAGAACGATGGGTGGATCTTGCTTGATTGGCTTTGACAGCGAGATAAGATATTCTTCTTCTTCTTCTTCTTCTTCATTCTTTAGTTTAGGCAAATTGCCTGTTTCGTAACGACGTTTTTCTGCCTATTGCACTGTTAAATTGTCGCACCATCGTTTTCGTGGGCGCCCCGTGCTTCTGCGGCCAACCGGTGACTTATCCCGTGCAATTCTGACAATTCTTCCGTTGTCCATTCTGTTGATATGTTCGTTCCATTCTTTTTTTCTTTTTAGTATCCATTCGTTAATGTTTTCCACTTTGCATGCTCTTCTTATATCTTCACTTCTCTCTCGATCCAGTAGTGTTTTTCTAGCTATTCTGCGAAGAACTCTCATTTCGGTTGTCTCTAATAACTGTTTCGTTTTCGCCGTGTCTGGTCGAGTTTCTGCGGTATGTGACATAATAGGTCTTACCATTGCCTTGTAGATTCTTGCTTTGGTCTCTATGTCCATGTTTTTGTTTCGCCATATTGTGTCATTCAAACAACCCGCTATTCTGGATGCCTTCATTGTCTGTTCTCTTACCTCTGCTTCAACATCACCATATCCTGAGATTTCTATTCCTAGGTACTTAAATCTCATTTCCTGCTGAATAACCTTCCCTTCAATTTCCAGTTTGCATCTTAACGGTGACTTTGATGTTGTCATGCATTTAGTTTTCTGGGCCGATATTTTCATATTGAATGATTTGGCTATGCAGTTAAATCGGTGTAGTAGACGTTGTAGATCATCCTCATTTTCGGCCACTAATACAGCTTCATCAGCATAGCATAGGATGGTTATTTCTTCGCTGCCCATTTTATATCCTTTTAGCAGTCTTACGTTTCTTATTATTTCGTCCATAATGATGTTAAAAAGCAGGGGACTTAGGGAATCCCCTTGTCGGATACCACGACCTGCATCAATCGGTTCAGTCAAGACGCCATTTATCTTTGCTTGGATCTTATTGTTTCTATAGATGTCCTCTATGGTCTTGATAAGATTATTCAGAATTTGCCGGTTATAGAGGAGGTGTATAACATCCTTTAACTGCACTCGGTCGAATGCCTTTTCCTGATCAATGAAACATACATATGCTGGTCTGTTGTATTCAATTGATTTTTCTGTTATCTGTCTTATGATGAAAACCGCGTCTGTGCACGATCTGCCTGATCTGAATCCCTGTTGTTCGTCTTCTAGATTCGTTAAGCTATTAATTTTGTTCGTTATAACCTTTGTTGTTAGTTTCAATGAAGTGTTTAAAAGATTTATTCCCCTGTAGTTTGTTGGCAGTTTTTTGTCTCCTTTTTTAAACATAACTATAGTTGTACTAGTTCGCCATTCGCATTATTCATTCAATGATAATCTGTCATCTCAATTTTGTTGAGAAATGAGAGGTCCAGATGATAAAATATATTTACTCATCACCTTATCAGATTCTTTCCATTATTATTTTACCATTATTTAATATTTTATACTAATGGAATACATATATACTTATGGATACACAGAACATTTACTTTTGTTATCTATTTAGTCATCTTATCTTCTTACTTCCGTTAAGCATCTTCTCAATAGATATCGCTGCTACCGTTGTGCGCGAATGCCTACATACACACTCTACTTATAATACTTAATACCTAGTATAAGTGTTAAGAGAACGGTAATTTATATGCTACTCATACTAAGTAATAAATAATGTGTGTTAAGTGTGTGTGTGGGAATGCGTGCGCAATAGTTGTAGCGATAGAAAAGAAAGAAGAAGAAACGGAAGTAGTATTAAGATGGCCGGATATGTAGTAAGACTGAATGTGCATTGTATCCCTAAATATTAATGTAATCTATAGAAATGAAGTGTGAAATATATATAGAATAATACTTAAAATGATCCCATAAGTGAATGATAAAATATATTTAGTACGATAAACCTCTCATTTCTTAACAATAAGTAACATGGAAATTACTATTATTTTAATACTCTTCCTTATAACATAAATTCAGCTTAATGTCACAATTAAGAACAGCGACTATAGCTTTCGAAATTATGCCCATAGATACAATTGGAGGATTTGGAAGCACTAGATCGACAAAAAAATATATTCATCTACTTGTCGATCATTTCACGAGATATGCGTTTATCATAACGTCAAAAATCTAAAACGCAAACGATTTTATAAAATTTCTTCAAACAGTACCAGAAATAGAAAAAATCAGAACGATCCTAAAAGATCAATACCTTGGGATAAATTCGAAAAAATTTAAAGATTACTTTAAGAAGAAAGAAGTGCAATTAATTTTCCCTACAATAAATGCACTATTTCCAAGTGGTCTAAATGAAAGACAGAATTAGACGCTAGTAAACAGGATAAGATGTAAAATAAACGAAGAACTAAAGAAGAGAGCATGGACATCGGTAGCGAAAGAATGTGTGAATAAGTATAATAGACTAGAACATACAATCACAGGATTTAAACAAGTCTACCCTATTGAATGGAACAGACACTATTTACATACCAAAAGAATTAAAAAGAACGAAAAATAGGAAAAAGCTAATAAAAAATAAGAAGTTATCATTGGAAAGTACACTAAGATCAAATAATTATAATAAGAATATATTTAAATAAAATAGACAAAACCTTGAATTCAAAAGGAAAGATATAGTATTCATAGAAAATGGAAACAAATTGAATAGAAAAAAGGTAAAAGAAGTAAGACTAGGACCAATCACAATAGAAGAAAAAACTTCAGACCTAAATTACAAATTAAAAACGGAAAGAAGAAGTAAAGATACAAGTCTATTTCATGTGACAAAGCTAATTCCAATGTTAAAAGATAAGAATGATTAAAAAATTGCACAATATTAATCTCGAAGAAAGGAGATGTAAAGGGAATATTCTCTCTTTAAAATTGGAGTACTTAGAAAGTGTTTAACGACCGACGAACTAACAGAACCCATAACACTGGGAAGAGGCATTAGACAGGGAGACTCACTGAGCCCGCTACTATTCAATATTATCATGGATGAAATTATAAAAAAATTCTGTAGACAGAGAGGTTATAGGATGGGAGATAAAGAACTGAAAATCATATGCTATGCAGACGACGCAGTTTTAATAGCGGAAAATGAAGACGATCTGCAGAGACTTCTACATGAGTTCAACACAATGGCTTAATCTCTTGGGATGGTAATATCTACATCCAAAACTAAGTGCATGACCACATCCAAGATATCCCTTAGATGTAAATTGGTGGTTGATGGGAGCATTATACAACAAGTGATGAAGTTTGACTACTTAGGCATAGAAATTTCCAGCTTTGGTGAAATAGAAACGGAAGTAAGAACACAAGTGGTTAAGGCAACAAGAGCTGCGGCACAACTCAATGACACCATATTCCGCAACAAACATCTCAGAATAGACACAAAAAGCCGTATTTACAAGGCCACTATAAGACCCATACTAACATATGCGGCGGAAACAAGACCCGAGACATCTAAAACCCGCCAGTTGATGGAGGCAGCGGAAATGAAAATAATCCGGAGAATAACCGGAAAATCTCTATGGGATAGACAAAGAAGTGAAGCCCTCAGAAGAACATGCCAAATCGACAACATCAATGATTGGGTATTGGGGAGGAAAATTCAGTGGAACGATCACATAACCCGAATGACAGGGGACCGAATTGTGAAGATCGCTAGGGATAGATCACCACTAGGAAAACGAAGTCCAGGAAGACCACGAAAACGATGGGCGGACGATATACCTACAAGAAGCGAGTTGCGATGAAGAACAGGCAATATGCCTATTTGGACGCTGGAAGAAGAAGAAGAAGACCGACGCCTTGATCGGTACGCCAGTGTTTTTTATTATCACTCGATAATGCCGTCACGTGTGAATATCAAGAGTTATATATTTGACATAGAGGCCAAAGCAAGAATTTACAAGGCAATGGTAAGACCTATTATGTCATATACCGCAGAAACTCGACCAGACACGGCGAAAACGAAACAGTTACTAGAGACAACCGAAATGAGAGTGCTTCGCAGAATAGTTGGAAAAACACTGCTGGATCGAGAGAGAAGCGAAGATATAAGAAGAACATGCAAAGTGGAAAATATCAACGAATGGATACTAAAAAGGAAAAAAGAATGGAACGAGCACATCAATAGAATGGACAACAGAAGAATTGTCAGAATTGCACGGGATAAGTCACCGGCAGGCCGCAGAAGCACGAGACGCCCACGAAAACGATGGTGCGACAATTTAACAGTGCAATAGGCAGAAAAACGTCGTTAAGGAACAGGCAATTTGCCTAAACTAAAGAAAGAAGAAGAAGAAGAAGATATATTTGGTGGGAATAAGGATAGAATTATAATTAGAAGTTAGATATTTTGAGCCCCAGCCAGTACTAAAATGTACACTTTATTTTGCTTGTCAGGGAAAAGCCTTGCGGCAAAATACCCTGGTTGAATTAAATGCAAAATGAATCTTTACAACGACGAGGAATGCCTTACAGCTAGCTAGCCTATCGGCGGCTATCGTATGATGAAATGCGTATGCAGAATGCAATATTAATTCTGACCTCTTGTTAAACTGCCTTTGTCCTTTGTCGCTCGTAGTTTTCCGATGATGTAACCGTTGCGCAAAAGAGTAGTTTTCTTCGATGTAATCCCTCAACTCCGCCTGCATGATCGCTGGGCGGATCGAGATCAGCGATCATGTTGCCGGTCCTAATCCCGGGAAAAGGAGGAAGGTTGTTGGATCAGGTTAGCCCCCTACCCAACGTAAAAAAAAAATTGCGGCTCATAGAAACGACACTCTGCCTCGGAATAAGTAAAAAAAAAAGAATGGAACGAACATATTAGCAGAATGGACAACAGAAGAATCGTCAGAATTGCACGGGATAAGTCACCGATTGGCCGCAGAAGTACGGGGCGCCCACAAAAAAGATGGTGCGACAATTTAACAGTGTAATAGGCAGAAAAACGTCGTTAAGAAACAGGCAACTTGCCTAAACTAAAGAATGAAGAAGAAGAAGAAGAAGTAATCCCTCGCAGGTCTCGTGGTAGAATAGGACGAGGCGCAAGAAAAAACAGTCTTTATAGGAAAGGGCGATGCAACGCGCGGACCAATTATCGAAAAGAAAGATACCGTAGCTGTCGACGCATATGATTGGCCTAATAGATATTGTGGGACAGCGCGAACAAGAAGAAACATGGAGCCCTTACAAATAGATCTCGGCGCTCCTTGAGTTTACCGCTTAACTGCGATGCTTTCTTGTCGCGGGTGTCGTCGCTCTACGGTACGTCTCAATAGGTTCCGATCTCATAAATGGTAGAATATTAAACTTCCGCCTAAAACAATTAGGATGCTTACAATATTATTGAACGCAATATTACGTAACGATAACCTCACAAATACTTAGAAACTCGTAGAAATTATAATGATCCTTAAACAAAATAGATATCCGCATGATGTAAACTCTTATAGACTGATATTGCTCTTACTATTACTATCTAAACTGTAGGATTAAATAATATACAAAAGAATGAAACGAATAATTTCTGATAAAAATCTGATTTCGGACTATCAATTTGGATACCGAAAGAAACACTTTCCCGTTGAAAAACTACACAGACTAACTAATACGATAATCACAGCTTTAGAAAATATGGAGTACTGTTCCGCTGTCTTCATAGATGTAGAAAAAGCTTCCGATACAGTCTTGCATTACGGATTATTAAAAAGAATCAATAAAGACTTTTAACACTCATAGTGAAAACTTCTGAAACATTTCCTTTCCGACTGAAAATTCTACGTAAAAATAAAAGACACTCATTCAAACATCAAACTAATCAAGGCTGGGCTGTCGCAGAGAAGTATCCTCAGACCAATTCTCTACACTCTCTATACGGCAGATATACTAATATACGATAAGTGTACAGTCTTAACATTTGCAGATTATACGGCAATTCTTACTATAAACAAGGACCCGCAACTAGCTATTCAATCGTTAAAAAACCACATTCTTCAACTCTCTTAAAGAATGTTTACGTAATAGGAAGATTAAGATAAACTCTGCCAATTGTAGACATATCACTTATACGCTAACGAAAAACCAAATACAGAAACTGAAACTATATATTAATGGATTAATTGAACTCCGCAAGTAAGAACGGTCTTTATGATTACACTACTTTTTTTTTTTTTTATAACTCCATACATCTTTACAATTTGTCCGTAGACATTTGCAAATTGTTATATAAGTGAAAAAGATAGCACGTAGACGTTTTATCCAATGAGAAAGCGTCGCTATTGTCGTTTATTTCATTTTGTTACAGTTTTTACTAGGTCTCCTGGGTGGATTCTTTTGAGCCTTCTAGGAATATGTTGGTAAAAGTTTTCATTTGCTAGTGGGTTTATGTGCGTATCAATTCTTCTTTTGTATCTGCAGGTTGACTTGGTTATTTCTTCTTGTATCGTGAGAATATATTAGTCCTTCCTTATCTCTTCATTACAGACGTACCATGTAGCATCCACGATTGTGCGTAGGGTTATGGATTGTGGAGCCTTAAACTTAACAATGTCGTTTTACGCTGCTATACCCCATAGTGGTAGTCCATATGTCCAGATTGGTTATATTATTGTTTTGTAAATTATTAGTTTGTTCTCTATGCTAAATTTCGATTTTTTTTTTTCGATTATTTGTCTACTTTTTAAACAAATTTGTTCGATTTTTTTATTTCTATGCTTTTTCCGTATTAGTATGGAATCTAGGTGTACTCTTAAATACTTGACTGTTGTTAATAGTGGAATTTCTGTATTATATAATTGTAGTTTCGGTATTTTGTTTCTCCTTAGTGGAAACGTAATGGGTATACACTTAGTATAGTTTACCTTGATCTTCCTATTACGTAATTATTCTTCGAGGGAGTTGATTTAGTTTTATAACAATTGAATTGCTTGTTGTGAGTCTACGTTGACGGTAAGCATTGCTGTGTTGTCTGCAAATGTTAAGACTTTACAGTTAGCGTTTATTAGTATGTCTGCTATATAAAGGGAGTAAAGAATTGTTCTGAGGATACTTCCCTTCGGAACCCCTGCTTTGATTAGTTTGATTTTCAAATGAGTGTCTTTTATTTTTACGTAAGATGTCTTTTCAGAAAAGTAAGTTTTTAGGAGCTTGTAATACGAGTGTGGAAAGTGTTTATTGATTATTTGTAGTAATACTTGATGCCACACTTTAACGAAAGCTTTCTCTTCGTCTGTGAAAACGGCGAAACAGTACTTTTTATTTCCTAATGCTGTAATTATCTTAATAATTAGTCTGTGTACTTGTTCAACGTAGGGTTATGGATTGTTGAGCCTCGAGCTAGGCAATGTGGCTTTTCCCTACTATACCTCATAGCGGTAATCCATATGTTTAGATTGGTTTTATAATTGTTTTGTAAATTCTTAGTTTATTCTTTAAACTAAGTTTCGATTTTTTGCATGTTAGCCAAGCCATTTGTCTCCTTTTTAAACGAATTTGTTCGATTTTGGCATTTATATGCTTTTTCCATGTTAGTTTGGAATTTAGGTGTAGTCCTAAGTACTTGACCGTTGATACTTGTGGGATTTCTGTATTATATAATTGTAGTTATAGTATGAATTAAAGGGCAAAGAGATTCGCTCGTTAGCTGTGGGATTTAATTTTGTTAGGAAGGTCTGTAGCTGAAGCTCTAGGTAGCGGGTAGATACTCAACTATGAACCCGATAGTTGAAAGATCTACTTCAGGGACGCGCCCCTGCCTACGCGAGCATTGGTTTATCTCCCAAGACCATACGGGTGAAACCATTGTCCTATCCCTGACTCTCCTTTCAAACCCACAAATTCTCCTTTCTTAATATCCTATAATTTTATACTCGCCAACTCGTATTACCAGCGTGGCGAGTTATGGCCAAAAAATCCCTTAACATGCGTTAAGGGAAGCCTATGCTCAATACTGGGTGCAAACGGGCTAAAGAAGAAAAAGAAGAGTAGAAGCTCGAGCTGCATTTATTATATTGCTTGTTAGGTAATTTATTGCAACGTCTACATCGTCGGTCGTTACCAATGGTGTTACGGCTGTAGTAGCAGTACTAAATATCTCCTGAAAATGATCCCAGCTTGTAAATTTCTTGCATATGGAGCTTGAAAGGCTATTCTCAACAATTGTTGTTTTTATTGTTGCCATGATTGGAGAATGGTCAGAAGAAAGGTCAAGTGAAGAGCATAACAGTATATATCTAGGAGATATATTTTTAATTATGTAAAAATCGAGCAAATTTGGGATTTTGTAGACATCTGTTGGCCAATACGTAGGTTCTCCAGAACTAATAAATGTTGCCATATCTGTTTCAATACTTTTTAAGAGAGCTCTCTCCCTTTGGTTTACAATTCTACTGCCCCAATGGTTATTATTAGCATTAAAATCACCACCTGCCATGTATTTAGTGCCTAGACTTTCCAAGAAATTATCAAGTTATGCTTTATGAATATTGTGTTTAGGGGGCAGTAGACTGCCGAGATAGCTAGTGAGCTATGCTAGTCGTAAATCATTAAATTTATGGCCTTAAGATAGTCTTGTTTATAGGGTGCAAGTTCGTATTGTTTTAGACTAGATTTATTTATAATCGCTGTATCTCCATGTGCTCTTCCACTTGAATGATTCGTGCAGTAAACCTTAAAGCCAAATATTTTGAAATAAGTTTTGTCAATAAAGTGTGTCTTAGATACCAGCATAATTTAAATGTCTTGATGTTTCAAGAAAGTTTTCAACTCAACTTTTCGTGGCATTAGACCGTTGGCATTCTAAACAGCGATATGCAGAGTCTTCATTATTTGCCGATACTTGACAATTTACTTACGATAACTGTTAATAATGAGATAAGGTTGTTATTTCTCAGATTTTTTTTCAATAAGTTTTTCAAATTTCCTTATACTTTTGGAAGATCCTGTACAATTGCTTGTATTTTCGTTATTGGATGTCTCCAGATTTAGATTATTTGACGGGTTATTATTTTCCTTCGTTGCCTGAGCATAAGACACTAGAGGATATGTGTAATGTTGGTTTTCGCCTATCTGGTCGGCTTGTAGATTAGTCTGAATATTATGGTTTTCTCTGAGGTTTGGTTTAGGGAATGTTTTTTTAAGCTGCACTTGATAGCGTGGACATCCCTTGTAGTTCACAGTATGGAGGCCGCTACATAGAATACAGGTTGGTAAAATCTCTATGGATTTTTTGTAATCAGCCGTTGCGTGTTGACCTGCACATTTAACATACTGCTATGTGCGACTGCAATACCTCTGAGTGTGACCATACCTTTGGCACCTTTTGCATAGAACTATTTCTTTCTTTTTTAGGGGTTATTTAATTTTTACTATTGTATTGCTTAGTTTGCTTATGTTATATACTGTGTTATTGTTTGGTTACTGTTTCAAGTCAATACAGAACACTGATAGCGGGTTATGTGTTACCCTGAGTCTTATATTGCTTATGTTTACAACTTCATACTCAAGTTCTTGAAGTTCGTCCTTTAGGGCATTCAAATAAACGAAATGATGAATGTTGCGCAAGACAACCCGAAACGACCGTTTCTGTTTTAATTAATATGTGTGAAAATTAGCGTTCGATGACTTCAAAATTCTCACAATCCTTCTATAAGACTCCGAATCAGCTGGCAGGACACGAACCTGATTATTGCTAATATAAAGAGTGTGGCTTTTTTCATGCACGACGTCTTCTTAACATTTCTTCAGCTATTGAATATCAATAACGTCATCTATATATATCGGAGGAGGAGGAGGAGGAGCTTTTGGTTACTGTCCATTTACTGGACCCGGTGCATCTACTTCCGTGCACTCACTTAGGATTGAGTACATATTTGCTGTTAGTAAAACTTCTTCCATTTCATGATTTTTATTGATGTTATCATCCTCTGCTCTTGGTCTTTTCCTGCTATAAGGAGTAGTCGGACAACTGGATCCATTAGCTATTTGCATCGGCGCTGGCCTGAATGTTTGCATATCCTGGTCAAGGATATGCGAAAGGCTTATATACATTGAGGTGACCGAGTCAAAAGATTTCCAATTTAACGGCTGTCTAACGACCTTATTCCAACTAATTGAATGTATATAGACACTAGGAAAAGAGATTACGAGTAAAATATAAACACATCTATACCAATCGGTGTATTGATCGCGACTCTAAGTGAAAATCTTAATTCAAAGCTATTGCTTCCCAGGAGGATAAAAAAACCACAGTTATAGCTATAACCTCAATGGTTACAGAAGAGGGAGAAAGATATGCTATGCTAGGGGACATAAATTTTCATAAAGAGCTACAAGAAACAAAGGCTTTCAAAAAGATAAAAGGTTCATTAGAAAATAGACATGATAAGGTAAAGATATGGATAACGCTGTCAGAAGATCTGGAAAAAATATACTTGGATGACGAAGGAAACATCCAATTTGGAGGAAAATATCTAAAACAAGTACCTCAAAAAAATAAAAATGAATACAAAGAATTGACAAAGATATTAGAAAAATTACTCGAAAAATCAGAAAAAAGAGGGGAAGAAAGAAACTTAAGCCATATCGCAGATAAGTTTATATTAGAGAAATTTACCTATAAATCGTCTAATGTTAGACAATAGTTAGACACATTTGAGAAAGAATGTGGAAGATTCATAATAGAAAATGACGGAACAAAGATTGAATTATTAAGAATATTCTTAGATGAAGCTTGCCAAGACTGGTACATGTCTACATTAATAAAAAAAGAACATGAAAACGATTAGCATGCATGGAAGCAGCTATTAATAAGAACATTTTCAAATAAGGGATGGAGTAGCAGATCATATGCTCATTACTTTAAGTATAGGGAAGGTTCACTGGTTAAATATGCAATAAAAAAAGAACAATTATTACTGGAAATAAATAAGAACATGGTCAACGATACAATAATAGATAGAGTGGCATTTGGCCTACCAGAATTCATCATAGAGAAAATTGATAGGGATAAAATTGAAAATACACAAGATTTGATTAACGAATTATAAAAGCTTGAAGGTACAACTAATAGAAAGAGATCGTTTAAAAAAAATTTTAACCGGAACACAAGGCTAGAGATGAAGAGAAAAAACATTCAAGACGTGTAAGAATATGGGCAAAGGTATAGGATACCACCCAGAAGAGAAATGCTAGTTTAAATTTGACAAAAAAGATAGACCTATAACTATAGGAAGCAATTCAGTAATAGAAGTAGATCTAAGCACGGAGAAAAAAACGAATAGTCACACCATTGATCAAACTTAGGATGCTAGTTGAGACTAAAATAGAGATAATGGGAACATATACGATCCAGGTTCTCAGGTCTCTCTAATAAATTTGAAATGGATAAAGATAAAGGACAATAGAAGAGATGTAAACAAAATATTCTAAAAGTCTGTCAATGGTGTGAATCACACAAATGGATTAATAAAAGTAAAAATAAAGATACTCAATATAGAAAGAGAAGTAGATGTGTACATAGATAAGAGAGAAGATTTTAAAGATTTTATAATAGGATTAGATTTAATCCTCATCTTCAAATTGAAATTAGACGAGAATTTGAGAATTTTACAGAAAATAGAAAAAGAGACAGAAAAAAAAAACCAAAGATAATATTAAGCGAAACGAAAGGACAGATTACAAATTACTTAATTAATTTCAACGAACATGTGAAAGCAGATGAGTTCCAAGCAAGAATAGGACACATAGATAGAGATAAACGATATAAGATAGAAAAATTAATAAATGACAACAAAGCAGTATTTCCAAATAGGCCAGTCAACGCGGGCAAAACTCGGACCTTTTTTACTAACATCTTGATTCTTTGATCTAAGAATAAGTTGACGACGCTTATACGAATTGTGCTAATTTTATTAAAATCAACCCCTGAGGTTTTGAAAAAAAGGGTAAAAAAGGGTAAAAAATGGCCTTATCTGAGAATCTAGGCATTTAATCGAAAAAAGTTTTAAACAAAAGTTGTAGAGAATTGAAAAAAACATAAAAAATGTTCTATGGTTTATCTTCATATCTGCAAAAATAAGCAAAAAATATTAATAAATAATAATAATTGTAGAGTGGGGGGAAAGCAAGTCTTACCCCTCTGTTGGTTTTTACACGCGAGCGCACTAGTATACTAGTGTGCGTGCGAGCGTCCGTGTGCACTAAACACAAACGAAGGATCTTCGGCAATCTTCGGGACTCTCGGTCTTGAATGAAAGTGCGAGTGAGAGAACAAACCAATACTTCTCTCTTTTTATTTATCATGTGATAACGAGTATTTTTGTTTTGGCCATCGATTGTTGAGCGTTCTGTATACGAGTGCGAGTGAGACAATAAACCGATATTTCTCTCTTTCTATTTTTTCACTCGGTAGACAGAATTTTACGTCTTGGTTATCGAGTGTCGAGCGTTCTGTATACGAGTGCGAGTGAGAAAGAAAACCGATGTTTCTCTCTTTCTATTTTTTCATTCGGTAGACAGAATTTTACGTCTTGGCCATCGTGCGTCGAGCGTTCTGTATATCTATATATATCGGCGTATAAGCACGGCGTTTTTAAATCGAATCTTGATGCTTATGGCACGCCATTTCTTTATTTATTGTCCAAAATAATGAACCTTGAATAGAAAAAAAAATAATTAATTTTAGCAGAAACTATTATTATTTAGTGGAGAGTAAAAATAATGAATTAATTTTGTGCCTCGTCATAAAATTAATTAGAATAATTAATTGATATAAATTCTTTGCTTCACAAAAATTTATTTGTATATCAAATTGAATACGTATTCTCTTTAAGACGAAATTTAAAATTTAAATATTTTTCCTATTAAATTATGTATTTTATAAAATTTTAAATTACTGACTTTTTGTCTCGTAAAAATTTATTAGTTTATCAAATTAAATACATATTTGAAAAAGAAGAATTTTATATCCGCACATAAAATTAATTCAAGATATATATGAAAAGATATTCTAAAAACGTGGAATTTATTTTTTGTCTATACATAATTTTAATTCATTTTTATTATGTTATAAGAAAACAGTAATGCATTCCGATTCATCTTCGAAGTCTTAAGAATTGTACGAAAAAAATTGGGCAATTATCAATTGGTGCATTAGCGTAAGTAGTAACGTCTTCGCTTCTCGCGCTGGGTATTAACGTTCGATTCTTCATGGGGGAACTATTTTTTTTATAAGTTTTTCTATCCTTAGGTTATATAAATTGTTTTTACATTTTCTAATTTCTTATTATATATAGAAAAAAATTAAAATTATTACAAAAAAATTAAAAGCAATAAATTTTTTTACATCTTGCACAAATAAAGGAAGATTTATTATTTAAATTGCAAATTCATCCTGTAAATATCATCCTAAAAAATGTCTCGTTTCGGCACGTTAAAAATTAATTCTTGTTATTTATTGGATATTATTTATCTATAATTAGTAACTTTATTACTCGCGTAATAATGTTGATTTATTAATAAATTTTATATCGTTAGTGCAAAATTTGAAAAAAATCTGAGGTGTGACTCACTGACCGTCTCCTTGTTAAGGATAGAAAAACTTATAAAAAAAATAATTCCCCCATGAAGAATCGAACGTTAATACCCAGCGCGAGAAGCGAAGACGTTACTACTTACGCTAATGCACCAATTGATAATTGCCCAATTTTTTTCGTACAATTCTTAAGACTTCGAAGATGAATCGGAATGCATTACTGTTTTCTTATAACATAATAAAAATGAATTAAAGTTATGTATAGACAAAAAATAAATTCCACGTTTTTAGAATATTCTTTCATATATATCTTGAATTAATTTTATGTGTGGATATAAAATTCTTCTTTTTCAAATATGTATTTAATTTGATAAACTAATAAATTTTTACGAGACAAAAAGTCAGTAATTTAAAATTTTATAAAATACATAATTTAATAGGAAAAATATTTAAATTTTAAATTTCGTCTTAAAGAGAATACGTATTCAATTTGATATACAAATAAATTTTTGTGAAGCAAAGAATTTATATCAATTAATTATTCTAATTAATTTTATGACGAGGCACAAAATTAATTCATTATTTTTACTCTCCACTAAATAATAATAGTTTCTGCTAAAATTAATTATTTTTTTTTCTATTCAAGGTTCATTATTTTGGACAATAAATAAAGAAATGGCGTGCCATAAGCATCAAGATTCGATTTAAAAACGCCGTGCTTATACGCCGATATATATAGATATACAGAACGCTCGACGCACGATGGCCAAGACGTAAAATTCTGTCTACCGAATGAAAAAATAGAAAGAGAGAAACATCGGTTTTCTTTCTCACTCGCACTCGTATACAGAACGCTCGACACTCGATAACCAAGACGTAAAATTCTGTCTACCGAGTGAAAAAATAGAAAGAGAGAAATATCGGTTTATTGTCTCACTCGCACTCGTATACAGAACGCTCAACAATCGATGGCCAAAACAAAAATACTCGTTATCACATGATAAATAAAAAGAGAGAAGTATTGGTTTGTTCTCTCACTCGCACTTTCATTCAAGACCGAGAGTCCCGAAGATTGCCGAAGATCCTTCGTTTGTGTTTAGTGCACACGGACGCTCGCACGCACACTAGTATACTAGTGCGCTCGCGTGTAAAAACCAACAGAGGGGTAAGACTTGCTTTCCCCCCACTCTACAATTATTATTATTTATTAATATTTCTTGCTTATTTTTGCAGATAGGAAGATAAACCATAGAACATTTTTTATGTTTTTTTCAATTCTCTACAACTTTTGTTTAAAACTTTTTTCGATTAAATGCCTAGATTCTCAGATAAGGCCATTTTTTACCCTTTTTTACCCTTTTTTTCAAAACCTCAGGGGTTGATTTTAATAAAATTAGCACAATTCGTATAAGCGTCGTCAACTTATTCTTAGATCAAAGAATCAAGATGTTAGTAAAAAAGGTCCGAGTTTTGCCCGCGTTTACTGGCCTAAAAGGACAAATACGATATGAGTCCAGTCAACGGGGGCTGTTTTTCTCGATTTTAGGAAAGAAGGTGAAAACCTGATATAAGGGTAAATAGACGACGCTGAATCGAATGGTGCTAATTTTTTTGAGGTTAAAGGTGCCGTTTTTGAGAAAAAGGGTAAAAAAGGATAAAAATTGGTAAAAAATGGCTTTATCTTAGAATCTAGGCACTAAATCAAAAAAAGTTTCAAACAAAAGTTGTAGAGAATTAAAATATACATCAGAAATATTCTTTTAGTTATCTTCGTATTTTCAAAAATAAGCGAATAAAATTGGATTGAAGATGGGAAAATAATTGTAAGAGTGGGGAAGCAGGTCCCGCCTCTCAGTTGGCTTTTACACGCGAACGGGCTAGTGTGCGTGCGAACGTCCGTGTGCACTAATCACAAACGAAGGATCTTCGGAAATCTTCGGGACTCTCGGTCTTGGATGAAAGTATGAGTGAGAGAACGAACTAATATTTCTCTCTTTTTATTTATCATGCGATAACGAATATTATTGTCCTGAAAATCGATTGTTGAGCGTTCTGTATACGAGTGCGAGTGAGACAATAAACTGATATTTCTCTTTTTATATTTTTTCTTTCGGTAGCAAGAATTTTACGTCTTAGCCATCGAGCGTCGAGCGTTCTGTATACGAGTGCGAGTGAGAAAGAAAACCGATATTTCTCTCTTTCTATTTTTTCATTTGGTAGCCAGAATTTTACATCTTGGCCATCGAGCTTCGAGCGTTTTGTATATCTATATATATCAGCGTATAAGCGCGACACTTTTAAATCGAATCTTGATGCTTATGGCACGCCGTTTCTTTATTTATTGTCAAAAATAATAAACCTTGAATAAAAAAAAAATAATTTATTTTAACAGGAACTATTATTATTTAGTGGAGAGTAAAAATAATGAATTTATTTTGTGTCTCGCCATAAAATTAATTAGAATAATTAATTGATATAAATTTTTTGCCTTACAAAAATTTATTTGTATATCAAATTGAATACGTATTCTCTTTAAGACGAAATTTAAAATTTAAATATTTTTCCTATTAAATTATGTATTTTATAAAATTTTAAATTACTGACTTTTTGTCTCGTAAAAATTTATTAGTTTATCAAATTAAATACATATTTGAAAAAGAAGAATTTTATATCCACACATAAAATTAATTCAAGATATATATGAAAGGATATTCTAAAAACGTGGAATTTATTTTTTGTCTATACATAACTTTAATTCATTTTTATTATGTTATAAGAAAACAGTAATGCATTCCGATTCATCTTCAAAGTCTTAAGAATTGTACGAAAAAAATTGGGCAATTATCAATTGGTGCATTAGCGTAAGTAGTAACGTCTTCGCTTCTCGCGCTGGGTATTAACGTTCGATTCTTCATGGGGGAACTATTTTTTTTATAAGTTTTTCTATCTTTAACAAGGAGACGGTTAGTCCCACCTCAGATTTTTTTCAAATTTTACACTAACGATATAAAATTTATTAAGAAATCAACATTATTACGCGAGTAATAAAATTACTAATTATAAATTAAATAATATTCAATAAATAACAAAAATTAATTTTAAACGTTTCGAAACGAGACATTTTTTAGGATGATATTTACAGGATGAATTTGTAATTTAAGTAATAAATATTCCTTTATTTGTGCTAAATGTAAAAAAATTTATTGCTTTTAATTTTTTTGTATTAATTTTAATTTTTTTCTATATATAATTAGAAATTAGGAAATGTAAAAACAATTTATATAACCTAAGGATAGAGAACATGAATATAAAGGCACGAACAGACGAGGAATTAGGCGATTTAACCCACTACCTATCTCAAAACGATCTAAAAATCATATACGTCTTAGGGAAGGAAAATACAGAAGCAGACTGCTTGAGCAGAAACCCTGTGCTAGGATCAAGCATAAAAAAAAACGGAGACTTATTGAAAACGGTAAATATTATTGAGATAGACGAAATAAAGCTAGATCAGAGGAACAACATACCATTACAAAATAAAAAAGATAAATTAATCGAAAAAAATTTAATATATTATAAAAAAGAAGGAAAAAGAGAAAAAATCATATTATCTGGAAAGCTCAATATAGACTTAATAAAAAAAACACAAGGAATTGTGTCACACAGGAATAACACAAACAACGATGAAAATAAGTCCATATTACACTGCTAGAAGTTTAATAGAGAATATAAAAAAAATATGTAGAAAATGTGACAAATGCATTAAAAATAAATCAAGAGGACAACACAGGTTCGGTTCGATGTCACAATTAGGACCAGCGACTAAGGCGTTTGAAATTATGTCAATAGACACGATTGGAGGATTTGGAAGCACGAGGTCAACAAAAAAATGCATAGACCTTCTTGTTGACCATTTTACAAGATATGCATTTATCTCGACATCAAAAACTCAAAGCACAAATGACTTCATAAAATTAGTTCAGACAGGGCTAGAAGAAGAAAGGATCGGAACAATTTTGACCGATCAATATCCCGGGTTAAATTCAAGAGAATTCAAGAATTACTTAAAGGAGAGAGGAATACAATTACTTTTACTGCAATAGATACACCATTTTCTAATGGTCTAAATGAAAGATTGAATCAGACTCTAGTGAATAAAATAAGGTGCAGAATAAACAAAGTATAAAAGAAGAGAGCTTGGACATCGATAGCGAGAGAATATGTAAATAAATATAACAGATTAGAACATACCATCACGGGGTTTTCCCTAGAATATCTACTATATGGCACAAGTACAAATAACATGCCAAAGGAATTAAAAAGAAAGAAAAACAAGGAAGACTGGATAAAAGATCAAAAATTAGCATTAGAAAGAACAATGAAATCGCATAAGTATAATAAAGCTATATTTGACAAAAACAGAATACGCTATGACTTTGACGTTGGAGATATGGTATTTATTGAAAACGGGAACAGACTAAATAGGAAAAAGTTCGAAGAATTAAAAATCGGACCATTCGCAATAGAGGAAAAAATTTCCAATTCAATTTATAAAATAAAAATTGAGAAAAGAGGCCAAGAAACAAATCTATCTTATGTAACAAAGCTAACTCCAATGTTAGAGGATGGAAATAAATGAAAAATTGTGCAATTTTTGTCTCGACGAGGGGAGATGTAAACAGAATATATCCTCTTTAAATTTGGCACGCCAAGTGATAGCGCCTTTATGATAGTATATAAGACTAAGAAAACGTATTTAATTCATATATATATAGGTTCGTTATAGAAAAATATATTATTAATTGTTATAAACCGTACAAGTGATTAAAGCAGGGTTGTGAAAAAGAGAGGCGAATAATTGACTTTAATTGTCTTTTCTCTTATTTTGCAGATAGTATATAAATTTTAGGTATTGTAAATAGTAATATTCATTAGAATATAACCTCTTATTTTGTAGAGAAACTAATTAGTCAATTTATTTGAACCGTCCAAACCCTCGATATAGAAACATATTATATATATCGTGACCAGGTAAAAAGGGGGATGATTGGATGTATGAAAAGATTAGCTACTAATTATTATTATTTATTTATTTAATAAAAAAAAAAATATCAATATATAGATATCAGTCTACACTAAATATAAGGGAGTTATATCGAATTAATTTATGCGTTAACATCCATGGCACCGTGACAACACTAAATCCCGCTGTCAAGCAGAGCTGAGTACGATTAGTACTTGGATGGTTGACCCGCTTGAGAAAAAAAAGAGGAAGAAGAAGTGAAGACGACTTCATGCCATAAATTTGAAATCGGTTTGCCGCGCGTCGTAAATACCAACAAACTTCGTGGTGTCGATTTTTACCATGTCATACCATCACATTTTCCCAAACGCGCCGAATAAGTATGACTTAAAAAAAAGAATACTATAGATGAGTATATGTATACTAAAACTGCCTGAAGAATTGATTTTTCTAAAAACACAAATACGAATTTATGCAAAGTCGGTCTCTTTTGAACTTCACTATGATTTAGTTTTATATCTTATTTATTTTCTTATTAGTGGAAAGAACAGTGTGATGCATTTATAAGATAGAGAAAAAATCGATAGCAATGACGATGGCATTCAAATTTTCTATTTTCTACGATAGACTTTTCAAAAATTGTAAGTTTATTTATTACAGTTTTTGTAATTTATGTTTTGTGACGTACAGACACAAATTCAATAGGCAATTATTTATTGGAAAGCTCAGTAATTCTATAGAATATCAATAGGTTTTAAGTCCTTCTATAAAATATTCATCAGTTAGTTTTGTTTAAGCAAGGGTGAGGAGAAACAAAAAAATGTTTAAAATATTTTAAAGAAAGAAAACCACAGCAGGCTCATTCTTATATGTTTATGGAATGATCTTTACTTTTCGTACTATGAACACAATCAAGTGCACACTTCTTTATCTGCCTGACATAGAGAGGTAAATATTTTAAACTTTAATGTTTTAAGGTTAGAAGGAGGTAATATAGAAAAAGGCACAAATTGTAGTATAAATAATTCAATTTTTTCTTAGCACTTTTTTCTAAAACTAGCTAACTATAGCTACAGATTATCTGAAAACGTCTGGGCATTGTAAAGAATTACCGGGCAATGTATACAATGCTTAGAATACAAAAGTTGACTCTAACGTATTAACTGTAATTTGAAACAATTTAAAAATGATCCTCCTTTGAGGAAATAAATGTCTCGAAAATTGGTAATAGTTGAAAAAGCGGACCGTTTTTCTTTTCTGTTCCGTTCTACTATTTTTCACCTAATCGCATTAGAATGTATGTGTCTAAATATTTTTGTATGAAATTTTTTTTTAATTTTTTGATAGAAAAAAAAAAATTCCGAATAAATTTTATAAAAAAAGAGTAAGTAAGAAAAATATTAAGAATTGTTACATTACCACTCAATATACTCGGTATAACCGTTTTAAAATAATATAGGAGCAATATGAAAGTCATCGACGGAAACGCTGTCATAATAAATCGATATGAATGTTTGTTATATTTCAGAAAAATCGATCGCTCTTCTTCATTTTTATAATTTCCAACAGTATAATCTGCTTGTGTCTCCTTCAAAAATCGTGACAGAGATCGACGCTTTATTCGACACATTCCAAGTTTTGCTAGCGTCATTAACATTAGCATATTCTCCATAATATTTGTAAGCACATAACGAAAATCCGTAATATAATCGATTAAATCCAGGAGTCCTAGGAAACTGTAAATACATCCATATATGAAAAAAGGTAGGAATATTGAGTCTCGAATTTCCAGTGGCCAAATTCCAGAAAAGCAAAGCAATCGTCTACTCCACGTTATGGATTTCATAGTATCCGAGAAATCGGTAACCTTGAAAAGAAAGTAACCAAAAAAGCGATAATGCATCAATAAATAACATAGTACAATGCGGTAGCTAAAAAGTGTCATAGCTTTTAAAGAGCGATTATAGTCTATGGGATCGATTTTTTAGGTATTTTAATTTTTTTTTATGCAATATCGCTTTGATTTATTTATATCTAAGTTTCTTCTAAATATGAGTACACATCATTAAGTATATTAAAATTATTTTTACTCTTTTAATTAAGACATGTCTAACACGCTTTTTAAAGTATGTTATTTTTTTATATTTGCATGAACAGTATACAACAGTATTATATATATAAACATATTATTATAACAGTTTTGTTTAATGCAATTGCAATATCCAGTTAACATTTTATATTTCCATAATTTTTAATTTAGAAATTGAAAAAGACAGAAAATTTAAGAAAAAAAATTAAATCGAACATTCATATATCTATATTATATGTATTTACGATCTTGTAAGAACTTCGCGGAACGATAGTGCAGAAAAAAATCTGTAGGTAGATTTTATTTGATACTTAAAACTGACATTTTTAGCGATTGCATGAAGCAAAACGTGTTGCAATAGTAAAAAAAAAGAATTTTTTATTACCTAACTTTAAGAGTCAAGATTTGATATTAATGTGATAAATATTAGTTTTTAACTACAATAAATAATCTTGTATAACACATATAAAAATACTTGTAAAATGAAATCTGGAAATGAGTTAAAAATTCTGAAAATTTAAATAAGTTTATTTGCTAGTGTAAACATCCCACTTCTGAAATTTGTAAACTCTTCAACACATAAGAACATAAGACTAACTCACTCCTACTTCCTACTACTCAGCACATAAGAACATAAGATTAACTAACTGCTACTTCCTACTACCACCCGTATTGTCCGACTGCCCTTTTTATACTTTCCCATCGAACAACGGAGCATCGGCCCCCCTCCATGAGTGACGCATACAGCCTATGTTCTTCACATTTAATCTTAAGAATATCGATGTCCTAAACAAACATCCGCACGCATTCACACTAGTGCAGGCGCCAACGTGCACGAACCTGCATGAGCGTTAACAATCGGCCAGTCCTGACGGTGACCGCCCTCGGTCACTAGACCATCACACATACATAAAGACGCAACGTAAAATGAACATGAACATAAGGTTAATACATACATAAAAAGTACATGAATACAAACATAAGAATACGATCATAAATAAAAGTAATAATCTGAAAGAAAAAATATAAGATAATCCATACATAAGAAATACAATCACACAAAATAAACACAAGCGCAAGGCTAGTATAAAACGTCCTAAAAATGCTGATATAAAAGGGTCTAAAGATTAAATAAACGCATACATAAGAAATAAAATCACTCGGATACAATATTTCTTTTTCCTTTTTTCCTCTCTCTTTTTTTTTTTTTTCGATCTAATCAATAACTAAAATAATATTCATTCTTACAAACATGAAGCGAGATGCGATTTCGGTGATAATCTTAAAAAGGAAATGAAATGAAACATAATACAATTGGATTTTAATCGTAAGGATAAAATACACTAAATATAAACTTTTAACTGTCGGTACACTATCTTTAAAGGAAATAAAATGAAATGAAACATAATTGAGTTTTAATCATAAGGATAAAGTATACTAAATATAAACTCGAGATTGTTCTCTTTTCTCTCTATTCTTTGGCCTGTTCTGTTCCTCGCCAGGGACGCATGTTACAATATTCCCATGTTCCCTGATACGGTCTTTGAGATATTTGGAAGCCTCTTATATCGGCAATTACATATCTACCGTTTCGTAATTTTTTTTTTTACAACTTCGTACGGACCCCTAAATTTTGGTATCAGTTTTTTTCCAATCCCTACAGTGCCATCAAAATTCCTTATCACCACATAATCACCGACATCAAATTCTGACCGTATCCTATGATGGCGTTTATCATAATACCTCTTGTTGTAATTTTGCTTCTCAGCCATTCTATCTTCGGCCTTATTCCTAATTGCTTTTAAATCGCGTTCGCTTATTGTGACTTTATTTAACGCGCGGTAATCGACGCACATCCTATTCTTACCGTTTTTCTTTTTAACTAACACAATAGGGGACGCGTAATCCGATTCGCTCAGTCGAATTATTCCTCTTTCTAGCAAATCTCCTATTATTTCCCTAACTTGGTTTTTCTCGACAAACGATAAGCGACGGGGAGATAAATGAAATGGCTTATGCTCTTGTAATGTTAATTTCGGCTCCATGCTTATTCTAGGTTTTTCCGGACGAGGTGCATCTAAGTAATTTACCTTTAAGATTTCCTTTAATTCATTTTGTTTTTCCACCGCGATTTTGGGATTAATGTCTAATTCGGTAATTTGATTATCGGTGGAATCATCTATTTCTATATTCATAATCTGATCTATCACTACCTCTTCTTCGGAGCGCTTATCTTTCCTGCTAAAAACTAATCCACATTTTTTTAATGCGTCGCGACCTAAAATAACGGAGTTCATCATTGTAGTATCCGGTACTACCAACAGACGAGTGTCAACCCTTTCGCCGTCATCTAATTTTAAACTAACCTGTATCGAGCCGTGTACTTGCAGACGACTATGATTAATACCATAATATTCACTTCCGAGTTCCGGCGCAGAGCTGATCGGTCCCATCACTAACCCTTTCTTTATGAAACTCACGGGACTGCCGGAATCCAATAAGGTGTCTAAAACTAAGATGTAGTGTATATTGCCTGAATCGACATCATAAGTTATCTTCCTGATGTAGTCGTCATCGGTGGTCACGTTCCTGGTGACGCTGTGGACCTCGCCACCCTTCTCCGGGCATTCCGGTCTAAGATGTCCATGTTTACCGCACTTGTAGCAGCTGCCTCTTTCCCTCTTCGGACGGGGGCAGTTCCCCGCAAAATGTCCTGTCTCTCCACAGTTGAAGCATCTGGCATAATTTTCCCCCGACGGCCTCTTATGGTCGATCGGTTTTCTTTTTCCTTCTCCCGTCGGCCGCCGATGAAGCGTCTCCCTCGGTGCCGACACACTTGCGAATGCTGTTATCATAGATTACAACGATGCTTAACATTGCACCTTGGCCTGAGTGCGTAACTCTTGGCTTGGGATACCGTCGATCACGTAGCTAATTATTTCTTTTTCATCAATCGGGATGCGATTAGCTAATGTCACCTTGTCATGCACATAATCCGTAAAACTCTCGGTAGGCTTCCACACTCTCGCCTCGAGTTTGCGCCGTAAAATTAGGGGATCAACTTGCTGCCCAAACATCTTCCTAAGCTCGCGCAAAAGGTCGTTGCTGCTCAAATCAACGCAATCCACTCGCGAGTGATACCATTTTAAGGCCTTTCCTCTTAGTCGGCTACAAACTAGGGCCTTAGAACTAGGTGCATCCAGATCGTAACTGGCAAGCAGTCCTTTGACCTGCTTCTCCCATCGGTCGAATTCGATATCACTGCCGTCGAATTCACCGATTAACTCCTTAATATCTTGCCACTTCTTCACCCTGGATCTTTCCGTTTCACTTATCACTGACTGAGGCGTCCTTCTTAAAAATTCCAACTCCCTACGTAAGAGATCAGCTTCTCGCTCAGCTAAATCCCGTGCCCGCCGTAACAATTCCATTTCCGTAGATGCAGGGTTAGGGGGTGGTACGTAATTCAAACCTTGTACCGACATGACTTCGGTCTGCTCGTCCGATTCTTCACAAGTGCCTCCCGACATTAAACATAAATCTGCAGCAGGCGTTCCTGCCTCTAATAACCGCTTAACCAACTCGGTCTTATTTCCGGTCGTACTTAAATTCTTTGCACTGAGCATGTCCTTAAGCTGGTTCACTTTCAGTGTACTCATCTTAATGTTTTCGTCCAGTATCCTTTGATCCCGAATTCACTAACAGACCTCTAATTCACACACGACGCGTAACACAATAAATCGTAAAATTACCGAACGTCCATAAAACTTAGAGGATCTTAAACTTGACCTTAAGTCTTAACTCGAAACTGAACGTGAATCTTATCCCACTTTTCATAACACACGCGCGAATCGCGAATTTCTAATTTAGCGAGTTTGAATCCCACTTCTGAAATTTGTAAACATCCCACTTCTGAAATTTGTAAACTCTTCAACACATAAGAACATAAGACTAACTCACTCCTACTTCCTACTACTCAGCACATAAGAACATAAGATTAACTAACTGCTACTTCCTACTACCACCCGTATTGTCCGACTGCCCTTTTTATACTTTCCCATCGAACAACGGAGCATCGGCCCCCCTCCATGAGTGACGCATACAGCCTATGTTCTTCACATTTAATCTTAAGAATATCGATGTCCTAAACAAACATCCGCACGCATTCACACTAGTGCAGGCGCCAACGTGCACGAACCTGCATGAGCGTTTACACTAGTAATTATATTACTCTATTTTGTATATACAAGTAAATTTTTTTAATGGTTTTTTTCGTGTGATTTATGTTTAATTGTGATTATATGTTTCTTATAATTAATATTTTATCTAAGAAAAATCTGATTATAAAAATGAAAAAATTCTTTCGAAAAGTTAAGTTTAAAATCAATGTTAAGTGTTTAATCTTTTAAATTTCTAATAGATAGAACTTTGAATAGTTATAAGTAATTTACATTTTTAGGTTATTAGTAGTACTTATGACTCATTAATTTTAGGAATTAAGCTCAGTAAATAACAAAATTTTAATGACTTCCTTTATAAAAAAACATTTAACGATAAAACGAACTTACATGTGTGAGGTTCTATCGTAATTGTATGAAGCGCCTTCTCCGAAAGATCATTTGGTAGTTCCACTGCTCCATACAAATATTACCACAAGTTTTAAAGTAAGCTTTTTGACCTACACGCCGCAATTCACGTCCGCGGCTTTGGAACTATTCTACAAATAGGGATTAGGGTGGGAGTTATCTTTCGGAGAAGACGTTTCATACAATTACGATTGAACTTCAAATAGGTAAGCTCGTTTAATCGTTAAATTGTATTACGCGCTTTTTTTTTAAATAACTTGGTAGATGTTTATAGCCTATACGGCAGCTTAGCTACAATATATCAAAATAAAAACGTATAACATTTTTACAATTGATTACTTATTAAATTGCATAAATGATGAACAACTCCCCTTATTCTAGTATTTTGCCCAGGACAGCTTGAGGAAACTGTTTCTTCTCTTGAACAATCTCTTGATCGTAAAACTTTGCAAAATTCTTCGACTCCGCAGTCCATCCTGTCGTGCTCCTGATGAGATCTATTTTAATTCCGCTTCTCTTGGCTGATGATGTTGCCGCGTGACGAGTGCTGTATGCTATGAAAATGTCCGTATTAATTCCAGTGTTTTTTAGAACAGTCTTTATCCAGTGATTGAGTGTCTGAGACATAACCGCCCTGTGCGGCTTTTCCCAAGATATGAACAGCTTATTTTCACGACCTCTTAACTCATCAGTTTTGATCAAGTATTGCTTAATAGCACTAACTACACAGACGGACGGGTAATCCCTGAAGATCGGCAGAATTAAGGACGGTTGTTTTTTATTATGCTTAGATTACATAAACTGTGCAGGAATCTTTATCTCCAGCTCGCTAACTTCATGTACTGACTCGATCCTCCTCCCCCACACTCGATCCTCGCGCTCAAGAAACAAACTGAGAGGGGACTTTCGAGTTTTTTTTATTTTACTTCAACGTTTGCCTTACTAACCGGCTACAGTTTTTCTAAAAAACGTTCAGTTAGTTTAGCTGTTCTCAGCGATTTTCCTCGAATTCTTTACAAAAAGTCATTCATCTATGCTTGTGGAGTTTAATGTCTCTTATAGTTCCGGATTGATGTTTGCTGTGATTATTAAACGCCTTGTAAGTGATTCATCACGCTGTAAGTCCACTAAAATCCGCGCTGTATCACTAAGCACGCTAACAATCTTAGGAGTATCCGAAACTTTCTCTCTCAGGAAATCAGAAACTAAGGGCCCTAGGGCAGACAAACATGGACAAACTTTCCATGCGCTGTTTTCCCATGAGCCTCTTGTCTTTGTATAGAATCGGTTCCTAGAGAGATGCCTTGATCTTACCATTCATTTTTTCAGTCTCTAGTGTCAAACAATTCTCTGGGGTTGGATATTTACTCAAAAGTCTTTCTCGCTCCTCTTTTGGAAGACCCTCTTTTAGAATTTTTTTTAAGCGTAAGCATAAAAATATTAGATTGCTGTAGCTTTTCCCTTCTCCGCATCCAACTGCTTATCCAATGCATCTAGCACTTTTTCATCAAGCATCGTTTCCTCCGATACTATTGGAACTGCTCCTCGTTGTGTACTGACAGATGTCTGAACACTTGTAGTTGCTGCCGATCTAATATTATCCTCCTCAGCAGATTGCAGTTTACCTGAATTGTTTTTTAGATGATTTGTTTTCTGATCAATATAATTCAGCTCTTTCAGAATTCGCTTAAATGAAACTAAGGTTGATTCATTTCTATGCTGACGATCAGGTTCATCAACATTACTTCCTGACGACGACAACGACGACGAGTATTACCTGGCTATATGTGGAATAGCTTATTAAAAACATTATGTAACTTTTTTTTTACAATACTTGATTGTCAACCGCTTATTTATTTATCTAAATAACTAAGCATAGACATCTCTGTGAGACATCCTTCTCGTAAAATGTGTTCATTCATCAGTAAAATTATGAGAAAGACAAATTTGTTCTCTTTCTGTGATTTCCGGTACTTGACAAAAATATTTAATAATATGTATAAAATATCCACATTTTACTGACCAAAATTTCGGCAAGATAGAAACATGAAAAAATCGATTTTGTCCAGCATGTTAGCAGTCGTAGCATAGCCCAGACGCAAACGATCGACCATACAACAGTTTTAAAGAATAAACACAAAGCTAGAATCAAAAGAAAGCTCGATGTTTGAGTTTTACATCAATTAACAACAAAAATATATGATATCATATAAGTTTGACATAGATGTTCTAATTTTTGAAATAACTCCTTCATTACAATAATTATAATTATATGCCAAAAAATTAGGTTTGGCATTATGTCAATTTTTACGCCTGTCTTGCAATTTAATAGCAAAAACGAAAACGATTCTTAATTTTTTCACTACAAACGTTGTTACCGCTGCCGTATGATATGCTCAACATCTTTAGTTACTTTGTTTAGTATTCTTTTATTAGTCATTGTTTTATTTTTCTGCCACCTATCTTTAGCTTGCCTTTTTATTTTTATTTTATGCCAAATAATGTTAAGGTATGATGGAATTTTTCTGGGTAAAACATTTTGAGATGTAGACGCCTTAGCTACTTCTTGTATAGCATCTATGAAATTATTAACTGCTTTTTCTATTTGTAAAGAGATTTTGAGCAAATTATTATAGTTAAATTTGAATTCTAAAGTTCTTTTTGTTTTTCAATTGAACAGAATTAGTGATTATTTATATAGGATATTTTTTTTATGGTGTGTTATTATTATAGGTGAATGGTCAGAGCTTAGTTCAAGAGATAATTTGGTTTTAAAGTGAATTAGGTTTAGGCCTTTTAGGACGCCGAAGTCAAGTAAGTCGAGGGTTCTGTTATAAGCTGAAGGCCAGTAGGTTGGTTCGCCTGTCGTGAGGATTTCTTGATTTTTGTAGGTTATTTTTCAGTCTAATTTTTTACCTCGTGGTGACGTTATTTTTGATCCCCAATTTGGATGCTTGATATTCCCCACCCAGTGTAACCAGTGTAAACCTAAAATATGCTATAGTGTATCACAACGTATATATTATTATTGAAAAACTTGCATTCATGGTAGCGGTACATATACACGTCCGTATTTAATAACGATTACTGGGGAACTCTGGTTCTCGATTAAAATTATTTAAGAAAGAGTACGTCTATATATAATTTCTAATTGAAATTATTCTTGGAAAGTTGATAAAAAATTTAGTAAATTTGCAAATATGGATAAGGTATATTTCATTGATTTTTATAAAGATTTATATTCTATGAAATATAACTGCGTTGAGTTTCTGCAAAAAAAAGGAACAACATTTTAAGCTAGTATTTTTCTCTTTTTAATTATTTTGTTACTTGTTTCATATTTTGAACTTTTACTGTCTCTGCTTACCAAACTGCTATCTGTTTTTATGTATTCGGTCCCTTTACCAGCGTTCCCCAATCTCTCTATGTCTCGCTCACTCTAATAGGCAACCGTGTCATAACTATAAGACAGCAGCCAAATTAACTACTAAAGGTAACGAAATATAGCTACTAATAATAATATTTCGTTTTATATGTATGTGGGAAGGGAAATTAGACAAAGGGACTACGAAACAAAATACGATATGGTTGCTAGGACCGTTGGGATGTAGCGACGTGCAGCGGTACGTTGCTATGCAAGTAAACAGTGGACAAAAGCACAAAGATCTAAGTGAGTCATCGTTTAGCCTTTAAGCAGCGAACATCTATTACTGTATTGAATTGTATCAGATTAAATTGCATTTACATTGAAACGGTCTATTCATCTTTAAGAACAATTTATTATTAACACCAGTATTCTTGATCTTCAATATTCAGATATTCGTAGAAAGACTGATGAGAAGAGAAAGGAATCCTACATGTACGATTTATTTTCTAGCTTTATTAGAAACAGACAGATCAGATAATACAGTTATAAATAATTCTTTTCCAAACGCTTATATTAATCAGCTTCTCTCGCTTATTGTTTTAGTTATTACAACAAAATTTTCATTTAAGAGTATCTGATGTCCACTCAGGATAACTCTAGTCTAAATTTTTTTTTACTCGTAAATAAAATACGTCTTTATAAGTTTGATACAAATAACAAGTAAAAATAAGCGTTCATTTATTTCTTCAACAATATATAATATAATCCGACTTTACGGTTAAATTCCCTTAGTTCGGTATAAGATTTAGTATATAAGTAGTAAACTTTAAGTTATTCTCGCAATAAATTTAAAAAAAGGTTCACACCAAAAGAATATTTTGTTGTTTATATCACTTATGATTTTTGTTACATGTTTATGTTTTATATTTCTGTACGACAAATATTATCGTAAACATTCTATCGTTATTTTCTATCATTCTATTTATAATTATTATTAATATAACTTGCGTAATAATTTTTATTTCTGACTAAATCTATAACATTAGCAAAGAGAAGCTTCTTTATACGCCTTAAATACGAATGCAGCTATTTTTTTTTATTATAAACTATAAAAAATTAATATAACATTTTCTAGGAAAGAAAAAACTAATGTGTGTACTCATGTAGGCACGTACGAAGTTATACTTCTTTAGCGTACCAGAACGAATATAGCCTCATTAACCATGAAAATAATTTCAAAAAAATAACTTCAAAGAAAACATTAAAAGTAACTCCAACTATCCCGCGTGCCAATATAATATTTGTTCTACATTTGTCAATAAGACGATAAAATGATAAAATAAAATAAAGATATTAAATACAATTGATAAAGGTTTATTTAATGAGTATAATCTAATTTTTTTAATTTTATATTATTATTATTATTATTATTATTATTATTACTATTGTTATTAATATTATTACTTTTATTCTTACATAGAATATAATTGATAAAGAGACCTTTTCCCTCCCTCCCTGCTTGATGATCGATAATATTCGCTAATGTAAGCCGATTATTTTTCTTTTATTATTATATTCTTATTCATTTATTTATTTATTTAATTTTATAAATATATATGTAAGCTTTGTATGCATGTGCCGGTGCATTGAGTGATTGGCTGTTTGAATGTGGCGCCATACATTGGGAGAACAAATGCTAGCAGGAGTGACGGTTGGTGTTTGAAGTCTTGTAGGAGTGAGAGTCTTGAAATCTGGCAAGAGCGTTTTAGAAGTTTAGTAGAAAAGTCTTGTAAATTAAATTTAATTGAAAACGCATTAAGATTGGCATCAATTAATAGAGAAACGGGAGAATGAACTTTTAATTGATGATTTTCTTATTTTAGGTTAGTTGATCACGTGTAAATATTGTAAAGTTATTAACCTAACCTATTATGTTTAAATAAATAACTCTTATTTTAGACGAATCTAATTGTGGTTCTTACTCTCAACAAATTAAGGATTACAAACATATTATATATATATATATATATATATATATATATAAGGAAGAATATAACAAAAAAAATATATCAAAATATAGATATCAGTCCACACTAAATATAAGGGAGATATATCGAATTACTTTATGCGTCAACGGCAATGGCGCAGTGATAGAACTACTTCCCACTCGATCATTTAAGTCAAGCAGCGCTAAATACGATTTGTACTTCGATGGGTGACTCGCTTGAGAAAAAAAAAGAAAAAGAAGAGAGAAGACGACTTCATGCCGTAAATTTGAAATCGCTTTGCCGCGCATCGTAAATACCAACAAACTTCGTGGTGTCGATTTTTACCATGCACTCGGAAAAAAATCACTCCCATCACATTTTTCCAAACGCGCCAGAAGAAGTATAACTTCAAAAATATCAAGGTCACAAGGATATTATGCTACCAAAGGAAAAGAATTAATTAAACATAAAAATTTGTTTTTGCATACAATAGAACTTATACGCAATTCTTAAAAGTACAGTGAATAATCTCATTGACTACTAGAAGTTTTTACAGTTTAAAATAAGTCTGACATGTTTCACTTAGACGGTCTTCTTGTCTGTAGTGGAATAAATGCTTGCAGGAAATTAATGCCCTATTGTTGGGTAAAGGTGTACATGTACGTTTACAGTTTTTCTCGTTGATATTATTACAAAACTTTTAATACAATCTTTCTAGCATGTTCAGATGATGTTTCAGTATTTCAGTTCTTATTAAGTCCGATCCTGAAAGAACTGTTTCATCCGCAAATGTATTTTAGGTTATATTTTCTACAACTGGTACTTTTTCCTTTTAGATTATATATAGTTAAGGATTAAGCGTACATTTCCTTATGGTATATCGGATTAAATTAATAAGGTTGTAGTAAATGGATTTAGATACTTGACTATGAACTTTCTTTTAGGTAAGTACAATTTAAAGATCAAGAAGAAAGGATATAAAAGCGGTTTTTTAAATTTATATTGTCTTCTTTGTTATACTTTATTAAAAGCTAAACTAATATCCAGAATTACAACTGTAACGTATTATTTTCGTTTAAAATCTTATGATAAATAATGAGCTCACGATGAATTTGATCAATTACGGAATATCGTTTTCAAAACTCAAACTAAAGAATAGGAAATACTGAGGAATCTAATGCTTCAAAACTGCGAATAAATAGCATTTTTTCAGACTGTTTAAATGAAGTTTATAAAAGACTGATTGAACGATATGTCGTAATATCTAATGTGCTAGTTTTTTTAGGTTATGAAGAAGGATTATGACAATTTTTTTTACGAAGTTTTATAGTAGTTTAATCGTAGAAATATTGATCTTATTATTGCCTTTTTGATGGGGTTTTGACCTGAAGAAAGTTTATAATTTGTGTTAACTGCGATTGTTGATTTTAACCTCATGAAAGTAAGAAATTTTATTTGTAGAAACCATTTAAATAGTGTTTTCTAAAAATTTTCGATTTCATCTTCTTCTACGAGTTAGATATAGGCAATTGTTCAAATACATTTGCTAGGAAGAAGAAAAAAGGATTTGCTTTGTTTTTTTTTAGGTCTTGTAGCCTATCTAGCAAGTTATTAGGCAGCAGCAAAATTTTGTGGAATGAACGAATTAAAAGCCTTGCCTTTTTTATTAGCGCTTATCAAGATTTTTTAATAATAAATTGAAAGGGTCTTGGTAATACGTGTATTTTAAATTAGGTGTACAGGCTAGAATAGCATTTATTCTTTTTCGTAATAGGCAATGAATTGAATGGGTAACATCGTCGTTCATCTTTAATTAGTAAGTAACTGCGGTAGAAATAATTTCCTGAAAATAAATCTAATTTTTAAGTCTATTGTATATGGAGTGGGAAGGAGGCTTAATGTAATTGTTTTATTTTTTTTGCTATGATTAAAAAATTAACAGAAGAAATTTCAAGAAAAGAGTAAACCTGAATATATCGAAGAGATATATTTCTAATTATAAAATTTTTTCTACTTGATGATGTCTTGTAAACTTGCAGTTTTTTTATACTAGTAAACTAATATGTACCTTGCTTTTTTAAATATAAAACCGGAATTCGCTAATGAATAGCTCTTTCTCTGAAAGTTATTATCGTCAAACGACGTCATTATCACCAATTTCTTATTTGCTTATATAACTCACAACAATACAAGTTTCATAATACAGTATAGTTTTTATTAGCTTGGAAAATGTCAAATTTTGTACCCTGAAACTGTGATTTGCGGACAGCATTGTTTTTCTGTTTTCATTTGCAGAAAACTGCTACAGAATTGCATCGTATGCTTGTCCAAGCTTACAGTGAACATGCTTTTGTTAAATCACTACATTAAGTTTTTAAAAAAATTAAAATCTAGCGATTTCGACGTAAGCAACGAAGAACAGGGAAGGCTATCGAAAAAGTTTGAAGACAGTGAATTGCAAACATTGTTGGATAACGATGACGCTCATACGCAACAATAACACGCGTGACAATTAAATGTGACGCGAGAAGCAATCTTCATACGTTGGAAGGACACATAAAGGATCCAGAAGATGGAAATATTTGTTCTTCATGGTATAAACGAAAAAGAGCAGGAAAACCAGAACACCTCTTAAAAGATGCTGCGAAATACAGAAGAAAGTCATTTTTTCATCGAATAGTAACTAGCGATGAAAAGAGGATAATTTTGTAGAATTCCAAGCGTAAAAAATAACTGGTAACTTTAGGCGAAAAATCGTCATTGTAAAAATCGACACCACGAAGTTTGTTGGTATTTACGATGCGCGGCAAAGCGATTTCAAGTTTACGGCATGAAGTTTTCTTCTCTTATTCTTCTCCTTTTTTTTTCTTAAGCAGGTCACCTATCCAAGTTCAAATCGTACTCAGCGCTGCTTGACTAAAATGATCAAGCTGAAAGTAGTTCTATCACCGCAATATTACCGTTGACGCATAAAGTAATTAGATATATCTCCCTTACATTTAGTGTGGACTGATATTTATATTTTGATATTATTTTATATTTTCTTACATATTTATAATATATCGCGCGTTCCATTGAAAATATGATTCTTTTCTTTTTTTTGTTAAATAAATAAATAATAATAATTAGTAGCTTATCTTCTCTTACTTCCAATCCTTCCCCTTTTTCCCTGGTTACACTATATATATATGTGAGATTGGAATAAATATAAAGGCAAGAAACGTTAAGATATGAATGTTCGAAACGATCGTTGTTAAATGTATACGTTAGTATTTCGAGATTTAGTTAAGTTGTTTTTCTGTTAGGTAGAGTTATAAGAAATGTTGTCCTGTGTTGTTATGGTGTGAAATAATGAGAGAGTATGAGTACATGTGTGTTTTTAGCGTGAATGTGATGGGATAGGAGAAGGGGAGAAGAATATATAAGATGATAGAGTCGTGTAAGAGAAGTATCAGTGTAAAGAGTAAAGACTAAAAAATAAAAAGTTAGTCGCAGAAGAAGAGATGCAGAGAAAAGTAAAAGAGATAAGAGTTAGATATAGCAGAGAAATCGTAGAGTAAGAGGAATAAAGAGTATGAGAGTATCAGAGTATAAGAGTGAAGAGTGAAGAGTATTAAGATAAAGAGTAAACAGTATCAAAGTAAAAAAGTGTAAAAGTAGGGTTACAAAGAATATTCTCCATATATATATATTTAATAATTAAATAAATAAATAAATAATTAAAATTAAAATAATAAAGGAAAATATAATCGGTTTATACATTAGCGAATATTATCGATCATCTAGCAGGAAAGGGGAAATAGGTCTCTTTATCAATTATATTCTATGTAAGAATAAAAGTAATAATATTAATAATAATAATAATAATAATAATAATAATAATAATAATAATAATAATAATAATAATAACAATAATTAAAAAACATACAAGGAAAATTAAAAAGTAACAAGAAAAATTACTAATGATAATAGTAATAATTATTATTATTTTTTTTTAAGTAATTTTTTTGAAATTATTTTCTGGGTTAATGAGGCTATATTCGTTCTGGTACGCCGAAGAAGTATAACTTTTTACGTGCGTACGTTAGTACACACAGTAGTTATTTTTTGTTATGTTGTTACGTGACACATTTCCGTCCTAGAACAGTTTCCGATCAAAGATTTATCATTAAAAACTGGAAGAACTGATCCATGATTAGATGCTATCAATATAATTAATAAAAAGAAAATAATTATTAATTATCTGAAATATTATTATATTGCTGCTTGAATACAAATTTTTTTTTTTTAGGTTCCAGTATAATTGAGTAACAGAGAGAGACATTGGATACTCTGCTTCAAATGAATTTCGGCAGTTTTCGCTGTTACTTCTCGTGTTTTATAGTCAACTTTAGCATGCGACTCTGCTACTCGATTTAAGGGCATCTCATAGGCCAGTCAAAAAGAGTCAAATTTCAACTTTTTTAGATGATAGTTTGAAAAATTGACTAAACGGTAACTTGATGACATTGAATCGAATGGTGCAAATATTTTTGCATTAACATGTGCTGTTTCTAAGAAAAAGGGTAAAAAAAGGTAAAAAATGGCTTTTTCTAGGAATCTAAAAATTAAATCGAAAAAAGTTTTAACCAAAAGTTGTAGAAAATTGAAAAATACATACAAATTAATCTAAAATTTATCTTCGTATCTGCAAAAATAAGCGAGAAAAAGATGATAAAAGATAATTGTAGAGTGGGGGGCAAAAGTCCCGCCTCTTCGTCGGTTTTTACACGCGAGCGGGCTAGTGTGCGTGCGAGCGTCGTGTGCACTAATACACAAACGAAGGATCTTCGACAATCTTCGGGTCTCTCGGCCTTGAATGCGAGTGCGAGTGAAAGAAGAAACCGATATTTCTCTCTTTCTATTTATTCACGCGATAGCGAGTATTTTTTTTCTTGGCCATCGATTGTTGAGCGTTCTGTATACGAGTGCGAGTGGGACAAGAAACCGATATTTCTCTCTTTCTTGATGCTTATGGCACGCCGTTTTTTTATTTATTGTCAAAAATAGTGAACCTTAAATAAAAGAAAAACAATAATTCTTTCTAAAAAAAATTTATAATAAATTTTTCTTTCTTTTTAATTTTTTGAAGTTTTACTTCTTTTGGCGCGTTAGGGAAAATGTAATGAGAGTGATTTTTTTCCGAGTGTCTGTAAAAACGAAACAATAAAGCTTATCGGTATTTACAACGCGCAGCAAAGCGACTTCAAATTTACGGCATGAAGTTTTCTTCTCTTCCTTCTTCCCCTTTCTTCTCAAGCAGGTAATCGTACCTAGCGCTGCTTGACTTAAATGATCGAGCGAGAACTAATGCTGTCACCGCGTTATGGCCGTTGACGCATAAAGTAATTCGATATATTTTTTTTAGATTTAGTGTGGACTGATATTTATATTTTGATATTATTTTATTTTTTCTTATATATATAAAATATATCGATCGATTAAAAATATGTTTCCTTTCTTTTTTTTGCTAAATAAATAAATAATAATAATTAGTAGCTTATCTTCTCATACTTCCATTCCTCTCCATTTTTACCTAGTCACGCTATAAATATATAATTATTTATATAAAATTAAATAAAAAAATGAGAATAAAAATATAATAATAAAAAAAAATAATATTCTTACATTAGAGAATATTATTGATCATCAAGAAAGGAAAAGGCACCAATTTCTTTATAAACTTTATTCTATGTAAAAATGAAATTAATAATTATAATACTAATAATGTAATAATAATAAGATTAAATAAAAAATGAACTAGGAAAATTAAAAAGTAACAAGGAAAATTATTGATGATAATAATAATAATTATTATTATTTATTTTTTAAGTTATTTTTTTTTTTTTAGTTATTTTTCTAAAGTTATTTTTGATGTTATTGATGCTATATTCGTTTTGGTACGCCAAAGAAGTATAACATCTTACGTGCGTAGATAAGTACACACACCAGTTTTTTTTTCATGATAAATTTTTCCTAATAATATTTATATCGTTAATTAAAAATAAATTCGCACTTCCTATAATACAAATGCATTTTTTTTTAATTATGTTTTCTATAAAATGATTATAAAATACTATTGAAAAAATACAAAAAAAATGTATTAAGCTTACTTCACAATAACGAAAAACAGAAATAAGAAAGCAAAGAAAAAGAACGAAGAAAAAAAGAAAGCTTGTTAGAGCTTTTAAGATAAGATATAGGTATCGGCTACGTGAAAAACACAAACACACTGTAGCCACTGTAGCCACTACACTTCTACAGCAAAAAAAATACGTATCAATGTGAAATTTTAATCCACGTTTTCTATATATATCAACGACTAATTTTTAGAAGAATTTATTTTCTAATGCAGTACTACAAGTGTGCAAAATTAGAAAAAAATCTGAGGTGGGACTCACTGACCGTCTCTTTGTTTAAGATAGAAAAACTTATAAAAAAAATAATTCCTCCACGAAGAATTGAACATGAGTAACCGTCATGAGAAGCGAAGACGATACTACTTACGCTAGCTCGCCACTTGACAGGTATTTAATTTTTTTTCGTACAATTTTTATGACTTTGAAGTTGAAAAAAAACGCATTACTGTTTTCTTATAACATATTAAAAATGAATTAAAATTATGTCTAGGAAGAAATAAATTCCACGTTTTTAAAATATCTTTTCCTGTATATCTTGAATTAATTTTATGTGTAGATATAAAATTCTTTTTTTTTTAAATATATATTCAATTTAATACACAAATAAATTTTTACAAAACAAAAAATCAATAATTTCAAATATTATAAAATACATAATTTAATAGGAAAAATATTTATATTTTAAATTTCGTCTTAAAAAGAATACGTATTTAATTTGATATACAAATAAATTTTTGTGATGCAAAAAATTTATAACAATTAATTATACTAATTAATTTTATGTGTCGAGACATAAAATAATTCATTATTTTTACTCTCGACTAAATAATAATAGTTTCTGTTAAAATAAATTATTGTTTTATTTTTATTCATAGTTCACTATTTTTGACAATAAATAAAGAAACAGCGTGCCATAAGCATCAAGATTCGATTTAAAAACGCCGCGCTTATACGCCGATATATATAGATATATAAAACGCTCGACGCACGACGGCCAAAACGAAAAATGCTTGCTACCGAAAGAAAAAATCTTATACGGAACGCTCAACTATCAATGGCCAGGACAAAAAATACTCGCTATCGCCTAAAAAAATAGAGAGGGAGAAATATCGGTTTCTTCTCTCACTCACACTCGCATTCAAAGCCGAGTGACCTGAAGATTGTCGAAATCCTTCGTTTTTGTATTAGTACACACTGACGCTTGCCCGAACGCAAGCGCGTTCACGTGTAAAAACCGACGGAGGGATGAGACTTGCTTCCCTACTCTTACAATTACTTTTACCACTTTTTCTTGCTTTTTTTTTGCAGATACGAAGATAAACCTTACATTAATTTTTATGTATTTTTCAATTCTCTACAACTTTTGTTTGAAACTTTTTTTGATTATATTCCTAGATTTCAAGATAAAGCTTTTTGTTCGGTGAAATTAGGGTACTTGACCGTTTTGTATTGCGCGCGGAATAGGTTAGGTAGCGACGGCGTTGTGAAATTAGATTGGTTCGTATTACACCCTAGATAGGACTGGTCACGATTGCCTTAGTTGAGTCCTGAGGGAGCGCGGGGGCATTAGAGATACATGTAGGACCGCCTTTTGCCTGCAAGGTACATGTGTGCGTCTTCAGGTATGTGGGAGGGAAGATGCGTGCGTGGGGCCTTGGTCTTGAGGGCGCACGCGGCAAACCAGATCTGGATAGCGAGAAAAAGTGTTCGTTTCTGGTAAAGGAAAGTGACCCCATATATGCCTTATTGAAGTGAGAGCTGTTTCTTTTTTGTGGTGTGCTTCCGAGCTACCGACGGTGCTTGCCGGTCTACCAGCATAGGATAAAATTGCGGTGGCTCAAGCTACCCCCAGGTTGAAGTTGCTGGTGACGAGAATAACGCACATTAAAGGACCGATAACACGTCTAAGTAGGCTGCGATATTTTGAGTAATTGTAGCGGAGACAAAGGTAAGAGAGCTCTCTAGTGTAAGAAGAAGGAGGGGGTACTTTGCGACGAAATAAGTGCATACGTGCTTTGTGTAACTTTTCCACAGGGTACTACTTACTGTATCATTTTTTTAAATAAAGTCACCGCTTGCCCCGCCTTTTCTCTCAACTTCGTGAGAGTTTTTATGCCGAGGCAAGCATTCCATACCGCGTAAAATTGTCTTGATTGATTTATCTATCCTTTCCTATCTCACTCATTCATTCGTCGAATTAACCGAACTCACGACATTAATATCAAATTGCTTCCAGTCTTTTATTCTACAAGCACTTTTTTTACTCTTTTTTACTCTTTTTTACCCTTTTTCTCAGAAACAACACATTTTATTGCAAAAAAATTAATACTATTTGATCCAGCGTTGTTAAGTTATCCTTAGGTTAAATTTTTGAACTTTCAGCTAAAAAAGTAGAAGTTTGGCTTTTTTTTACTGGCCTACAATGGGAAATGTGTTTTTCTTTTCACTGGACATATATATACTCATACTTACGTTATTAGCTATATCATTGTGCTATTTCTTGCATATTGTCTACTTATTTAAATATTCTTTTATGAATCGAATAATAAAGTGTTTCTTCGTCTATTTGATATGCTGTCAATGGGATAGTTTACTGTATGGTACGTCTCTGTAATTTTAATCTGATTTACAAGTTAGCAAATCACTTATTAGGAAATTCCCTGTTGATCATTTTGATCGTTTGACAAAGACATATGAAAAGGGGGCTATCCTTAATCATAAGAATTTAAGTAAAAAATGCTTAATATGTAAGCAATTATTCTCTAATTTCACAAATTAAGTACTATTTCAAAGACTTTACCATGGCCTCAAAAATCAGGTGATAGTCGAGAAATTAGGTTCAATTTGATTCTTTCATTTGTTTGTTCTCGCGAAACGTAAGCTTTTAATTCGTTCACTGCTCTAACGAAATTATTTTACTTTTCTAACGATAACGATATGTCGGAACATTTTCCTATGCAAGTTATAAATCTTTGCAATACTTTCATCAACGCTTTAGTTTCTAATTTACAGACTTGATCTAAATTTATCGTCTTTGTACTAGATGAAACGAATACATATACTTAGATACGGCCACGATTTCGATATTGTTTCTCCTCTTTAAACATTTGTATGAAATAAAAAGCCTACGACTCTTTTTATATTCAATATTTCTATTGTTCTAAAATATTACGTGGTAAATGCAATTCCAACTCACTCAGCAACGACGGTACAGACATTTCAAGTTTATTACTATTTTTTGTTGATTCATGTCGCTATTTCCTGGGAATAGTCGAATTTTGTATTTTAGCTACACGTAGCCACAAGTGTGTCTAATGTGTGTAGTGGTGAGATTAGTCAATGTAGGACTTTTGTAAGATCTAACTAAAATGCCACACGACAAGAGATGATTCTTCCCTATGCATTTTTTATTGTTTTGCCGAATTTTAGGAGAATCGTGAAAAGATTAGCCTTAATAATAAGACTGGCAATCAATAGGTTTTTTAACCCTTTATAGACCGTATTTTTGCTTTAAATATTAGGTGTAAAAATAAGTTTCCGCCGTTTTTTATTAATAATTAAGTATTTTTTCTAGAAGAATGGTAATTTTAAGGTTATTTAAAATACTGTCCATCACTTGCAATGACTTTTTCCCATCTCTCAGGCAACATTCGGATCCCACGTCGGAAGAACTCCTTGTCTTTTGAGGCTATCCACGAATCAACCCAATTTTTGGTATCTTCATATGATTTGAACCGCTGCTCCGACAGAGCATGTGCCCTGGACCGAAATAGGTGATAATCGGACGGTGCAATGTCTGGTGAATACGGCGGGTGGAGTAACATTTCCCAATCAAGTGTTTCCAAATACTTTTTCACGGGAGCCGCTACATGTGGACGAGCATTGTCATGCAGGAGAATAATTTTTTCGTGTCTAGAATAGTATTGAGGGCGTTTTTCCTTCAGAGCTCGGCTCAATCTCATTAATTGTGTTTGATAGAGGGCTCCGGTGATTGTTTCGCTCGGATTAAGCAACTCATAATACACTACACCCAGCTGATCCCACCAAATACACAGCATGAGTTTCTTTCCGTGAATATTCGGTTTTGCTGTTGATGTTGACGCATTGCTTGGTAATCTCCATGATTTTCTTCTTTTTGGATTATCATAATGTATCCATTTCTCGTCACCAGTGATGATACGATGTAAAAAACCCTTTTTTTATGTCTAGCAAGCAGTATTTCACTTAAGCATAATCGGCGTTCAATATCTCTCGGCTTTAATTCGTACAGAACCCAATTTCCTTGTTTATTAATCATTCCTAATGATTTTAAATGATGTGAGACTGCTTGCTGAGTTACTTCTAATGTTACAGCAAGTTCTTTTTGTGTTTGAGATGAATCTTCCTCCAATATTTCCTCCAATTCTGCATCCTCGTAAATTTTTGGCCTTCCACTGCGATCTTTGTCTTCTGCGTCGAAATCACCGTTTTTAAACTTTTGAAACCACTCACGACACGTTCTCTCTCTCAAAGCAGTCTCACCATATGCTTCTACGAGCAATCGATGCGCCTCAGCAGGAGATTTCTTTATATTAAAGAAGTAAACTAATATTTCCCGCAAATGACGCTTATTTGGCTGAAATTTGGACATTTTCAACTAAAAAAAATTATATTTTACCAATATGAAATTAATAATAATAATAGGTTATGTTGCTCTTAAACGTCCAAATTAATTTTTAAGCAGGATATCATCTGCGAAAGTTAACGGAAACTCCGCGCCGCGCTATCTACATTAAAACGGCGGAAACTTATTTGTACATTTAATAAAAAAAATTTTTTAAACAAAAAATTATTAATTATAAACGTATATGGTTTTTACGCAGATTTTTCCATCATAGAGTCTTCTAACAATTTTTTTAGCTATGAAGAGGAAGAAATAGGATTAAGTTTAGATCAAGCAATAAAAAACTTGGTTGAGCAAATATGAAGTGTGATACATTTTATACTCGTCAAGGGAAAGCTTTTAGGGCTAAAAACCCTGTTTGATAGTTCAAATATAAAATAATTGCGTCCAACAATAGGTTAGACTCGTAGCTTATCTCTTGTTCGCTTCGATTGTTCAAGATACTATAGGTTCTTTCACCTATTGCATAATTACAGAAATGTAGGGAATGCTTATACTTCGCTTACTTTACTTCTCTTGGGGTACTTCTCGTCGATTTACGGCCTTCGCGGTAATAAGCCACTTGCTTTTATATGGAAGTATGATGGATACATATACTTCGCTTAATTCTCATCTCTCTCTCTCTCTTCTATATGTATGTATAAGGAATACTTATTCCTCGCTTGTTTCGTCTCTCGCTCGTATCGCATTCTGTCTTGGTTCTTCGCTGTTTGTCTAAAGTTGTTAAATTCTTAGCTGACATGAAACACGACCTATACGAAGCACAGAAAAAAGTAGGAAATATATAACGAAACTGAAGAAAACATGTAAACAAATCCTTGCAGACCGCCAAATTTACAACAGACGAATAAGAAAATCATTTCACTGAACTGTATGAAAACGGGGCGGAGGAGACGTAAAACAAAAGCGAGGAAGAAGAAGAGGAGGCACTAAACGATTACACTATCTCATTTAAAGAAAAAACAATAGACAAAAAACCACTAAACTATCTCATATAAAAAAAAAACAATAGACAAACTAAAAAATCGTGAAACACAAGGAACAAATGAGATAATAAATGATCAAAAAAAAAATAGGGGAAGACAACTAACAGAACAACTAATTACCCTTTTCAATAAAATAGTGAAACAAAAGAAAATGCCATTTCGATGGAAGAAGTGTATACTAGTTCCCATATTTAGGAGAGGAACTAAGAAAGAACCCAGGAACTATCGCGGAATCAGTCTTCTAAGTGCAGTACAGAAGGTGATAACAAAAATCTTAGCGAAAGTAATAGAGCGGAAAGGAATAAGCAAAGAGAGGCAAGGCTTTAGACAAAACAGATCGACGGTAGATGCAATATTCATACTAAGCCAAATAGCCAAAAAAGCGAAAGAATTCGATAAACTAGTATACATGTGTTTCGTTGGTTTCCAAAAAGCGTTTGACAAAGTAGACCTTGGAGACGTAATACTGTTCTTGAGAGCCAGAGGAGAAAACTGCGCCGTAAGATATATAATAAAAGAACTCAACACCAACAACACAACCAGGATAAGAACTGGAAATATGACAACGAAGAAAATTCCGATAACAAGTGGAATAGGACAGAGCGACAGTCTAAGCCTGATCCTTTTAAACCTGATAATAGACGAAATAATAATAGAGGTGAAAACAGCTGGACAAGGAATCAAGTTAGAAAAAGAAAAATAATAATAATATGCTAAACCAACGATGCACTCATCATGCCGGAAGACGAAGACGACTTACAAAGGATGCTGTAAATATTCGAAAAGACAACCTGCAAACTTGACATAAAAATTTCGGTACAGAAGACCGAATCATTCACCATCTTCAAGGAGCCTAGACAATGAGAGTTAGCTGCATACACCGAAAGTGTAAACAAAGCTATGCGTTTTATGTAGCTACGATTAAACATCACGAGCAACAGAAACTTAGAAGAGAAGATAAAAGAGAAAGCAATCAAAGCCTCCATAGTAGCCTCCATAATAGCCTCAGGATACCTTAGGGATATCAAATCGAGAAATAAGCATATGAGCATTAAAAGCAAGGAACGGTTATATAAGACTTGTGTCAGGCCGATAATGACATATGCGGCAGAGATAAAGGCAGAATCCGCGATATCAAAACGTATCCTGAGAACTGCAGAAATGAAGAAGCTACGAGCAATAACGGGGAACACACTAAGAGATAAAAGAAGGAACAAAGAGATAAGAAAAGAATGCGAGACCCACGACGTGGTAAGGTAGATAGAAGGGAGAAAAAGAGAGTGGTGAGACCATGTAGACAGGATGGACGACAGTAGGCTACCAAAGGTGGCAAAAATAGGAAAAATTAGGACAACAAGACCACCTGAAAGACCTCGAAAAAGGTGGCACGAAAGCTGGACGTCATCATCAGAAGATCAACAAACGCCCTAGAACAGAGAAATTATATAGCTAATATATATGACAGGGCGAAATCATAATAATAATAAGAAGAAGAAGCAGAAGAGAAGAAATTCAAAGAAGAAATACTTTAGTAGTAACGCGTGGTTCACTAGATGGCTTCCTCAATTATTTTAAATTTCGCTACTATTTTGTTCCATGTCTAGTACTGCTTAGCTCACTAGATGGCGATTGTTATTTCTTATTACTCACTAGCATTATTGTCTTACTTACTTTGTAATTATGTTACTGCGATGTCAAATATAGAAGTAAAGTTCATTTCTTAAAATTCTATTGTTTTTTCATTAACAGCAGCAATTTATAGTTATATTTTCGTGCTGACATCTGGTGCTGAAACCTGGTATACAAGGAACGCGAGTTATATAAATGAGTACAAATGAATACAAGTTATTATAAGTAGCGCAAGAAGTAATAGTTAAGTAATAGTGCAATAGAGTGAAATTTTTTCGCGAACAGATAGTGACTATATTGATAGAAGATTTTAAACATACATTGTATTGGTTCGGTTTTGGAAAAGATTGTGTTGGAAGAATATTGTGCTTTACAGGCTTAAAGAAAGTTTTGTCTTTCAAACCTATAAAAATTTTGAGGTTTAGAAACTGAAAAAATTTTGCGAACTTTAGACTTATACAAATTTGAAAATTTTAAAACTTTGAAATTTTTTGATATAGGACTTACAAAATATTAATTGCGATTCACGAAGTGATTGTGGATTATTAGCTTTGTTTTATGCCGACTCACGTTGAAATCAAAATAAAGAAATTTTTAATTTCACAAGAAAGTAACTTCGGGCAGCTAGTTAATGTGCTCACCAATTACAAGAAAGCTTCTAAAGAGACATTGTGTCTTACATAGGATCAATGCTAGAAATCTTAGAATGGCTTATAGAATCTTTCACAAAGGTACAATTTGAAATTTTTTGAAGTATTAGGAGAGAGGATAAGTCTATATTACCATACCTCACCGAAAACATTTGCTATGAATTTAAAGAATTTTATAGCGATTACAAAACAAGGATAAAGGATGATCTAAAAGATCGTGGTTTGCAAGCAAGATCCTGCAATAACCCGCTGACATTGTCTAGTATATTAAGTCTTACAAATACCTAAGTTTAATTACCAGAAAAAAAAATTCCTAAGTTAGATAGGTCGTACGATAAGCAGTAGCCCTTCTACGAGTTGTTAAAGTAAACGATACATGAGAACACATCTTTAGGCTTAGTAAAAAAGCTACAATATCCCATGAGCAGTCTTTCAGGCGAGCCTGCGATTCTTCTGCAAAATTATTCAACTAAGTTGACAATTTATGAGAAAGTTTTTAAACAATGAAATAATTTATATAATAATAAACGATATCATTTCAACGAGATCTTGAAACATCTTTCTACAAAACGAAATGCTATTAAAACAGCACAATCAATTGAAAGTCTTCTTGATGTAACATCAGCGGCTCGCAAGTCTACGGAGGACCTTTACATTGATATTAGTTCTTTGGATAACGTCTTTAACTACGTCGTATTGTTTCTACGTAGGACGTTTGGGTCAATAGTCAATTAAACTCTGGCGGGTTTCCAACTTGGAGTCGACTGGTACGATTCTTGGAGAGAAGATTTCGAACAGGTGAGATGATAGGTTGAGACTGATTTGCAATGAACACGCATTGTGCGCACTATATCATTTCTAGAGCGAAAGTAACTTATATAACCCCACGCAATGATAAGATATCAAAAATTTATTGTGCAATGTGTGTTATTTTTAGAGAATTATTTATCAATGCAAGCAGTTTGGGTGATATTCTTCATAAGAGGGATCAGAGATTTTTAAATCAAGAAGGTTGTGCTACAACTGTTTGGCACCTAATCATTCAGTAAAGGATAGCCTCGCGTCAGCTTCTAGCTGTTGCTGTTTCAGGTGACATTACAAGCTAATGCATTTTGAGAAGGATAAACGGGCTGCTGCTGGAAGTTAATTTGTGAGTTCGGAGAAAGTGGAAACGTCTCCATTAAACACAGAAGCTAACAATACTCAAGAGACAGTGGTGGCTCTTTGATTACAAAGACTCAACTTACTTTACAAAGTAAAAGCATATTTACAAAATAGCTATTCTCCAATTTTGTAATTTCTAATTGTTTAGGAAATAAAATAAAAAATGAAGAATGAGATGAACGCCGAGCACTTTACAATTGCTGTGGTCTGATTTTAAATAATTCCGTTACAAATAGGTGGTTATCACGTGTTACCGTAAGTGAGTCGGATGAGAAGTCGGTTTAGTAGATTGAGAAGGCTTAAGAGACGTCTTGGATTATATTAATCCCGTGAGCAAAACTTTTAGAGATTGTATTAATCACTTGAGTGGTCAGAGAAACGGAACGAGCTCGACAATGAGCAAACTGAGATGACTTTTTTGAGAGCATGTCGCAACCGTTTGAGAATTTCAACTGTAATGGCTGCCGGAAAAGCCGGCGTTACGATGAGTCTTCAATAGTTGCTGGGAAAAGAGGCGTGTCTTCATCGCGCGACAACTGTCGCGTGGCGCCGTTCGATTGGAATGCTTATTCCCAAACACTAATCGATCCATGCTCTAAGGAATCATTTATAACATAAACTAATGTCTAGTTATTAAACCTAAACAGAATGACTATCGACGGCTTAGTACCTGGGATAGGAGAAGTTTAAGCCAGATCGAAAAACAAGGTGTCCTTAACTGTGGAAATAATTCATAATAAAAGTATTCGATAAATTTCGATGCTTAGGTACTGAGAAAGTTGATATCATATCTTTCTAAATATCAGACAAAAATCACTGATAAGCCAGAGATTGAGAGAGTACATTTATCCGATTAAAATTATGGACAACCTGCTAACATCGAAATAATATAGAGAATTGGAGTCTACAAAAATATCATACTAGATGGCTTCATGAAATATCCATCAGGAAGGTGTCTTATAACGCAAGAGACCAAATAAGGATGGATTTTATCTAGTCAATTTAAATGCTAATCATTATTTAATGCAAACGTGATTGTTTCACACATAAGAAGAAGAGGAGATTATTTTTTGAAACTATTTTAGAAAGTGGAAAGGAAACCAGATTAAATCTTGAAGAAATTTAACAAAGAAGAAATAATGTGAAGATCTATTTAAATCTAAAGCCAGAAGAGATAGCTAAAGACTCTGCGTGGTTCAATTGCCATTCAAGGATTTAAAGCCAAAATGATCAAAAGGATTCGAGGATCCTTCTGAGGGATCAAGGGAAATATAATAGCATTAAGAAGGTTTTAATACTTAGAAAAGAAATTAATGCGGAATCCAGAATTATGTGAAGAATTTAAACACGTAATAAAAGATTATTTTAACAAAAATGCTGAGAGTATTGTCTTATTGAAAAAGATTTGGAAATTTAAGATCACGAATGGAAAGGAAAACATTATATCTTTGGAGGAAATAAGTAAAGTGTTAATAATTTTTATCAAACAAACACAGTCAGTACATTTCGAGCAAAAATTACAGTAGTTTTAGCCTCGAGGACACGTCAACAAGAAGAGTCCACTACACACTTGTCCCTTTCTTGACAAAAATTTTGTGTTAGGAGTGTATTTGCCAAAATTCTTCCAACATGGAGTCCTCCGGCGATTAGGTTAAGCCTTAGGTATAGTCGTCTTAGTACGTAAATTCCCCGTTTTTCCGATAATGCTCTCGATCGTTGTCTCCAAGTATCCTCGTAGGCGTTCAGCGAAAGAATAGACCGAGTGTCTTTGGTAATGGGCCCTGCAGGGTGCACGTACTCGAGATCCGATAGGTGGGGGTATGGACGCTAGTTTCTAGTAACTCACTATCGATTAGGGCGCCTACAATAAATCTCGTTTTTAAGTTACTATCGATTCCGATCGTGCAAGGATTGTGTGATCAAACAAGTGAGTCTAAAGCAAGTCTTGACATCAAACATCATCATCACCAGTTATCGTACCCAGTGATAGTTATCTCATTAATTTGTTAATAGTCAACGCTCATCAGCGATTTAATAATAATACAGCGAAAGTTTATATAAATGTAAGTGATTAAAAGATTGTTGAATTTTAAGTTTGCGGTTATACTGACAAGACTATTACTTTTAGATGTAACAGTGGATTATGCCTAACCTTCGACATTTTAAAGAGTCCCTGACAAAACGCAATGACTTTTTGATTAGAACTGTCAATTTGTGGAGAACCTTGCAGCCTCAATGATCATTTTTTGTTCTACGTATTTAGATTTCGCTAATCGCATACACGAAAAAACATCATGATTACCCTTACATATAGAACATCGAGATTGTATCTGCGACAAAAAGACTTGAAATTTTGCAACGAGTTTCACAAAATTGTATGACGCGTTAGCTATTTAGAATGTTTGTTTACTTTAAATCCATTCGTTATTTTTAAAACTCTTACTGACTGAATTTAGTAGAGCCTTTCTGGTGGCGCGCTGGAACTTTGCATGGTCCTTTACACTTAAAAGTACCTTATTGATAATTTATATAATTATTTATTTTACATAAATAATCAAATATTTTATATAATTATATAATTATATAATATTTTATATAATTATTTACTTTATAAATTTATAATTTTTCTTTTCCACAGAAAACATGTTTAACCATCTATTCGTGAAACGATTGTGGAGACAAGAGATGCTTTTAAAAATTGCTTATTTAATGATTTCAATGACAAATAGTTTGTATAAAGCGTTTTAAAAGTTTTGAATAGTGATTTTGATAAGTTTTTGCGAACCATTGGAACTCCTGACATCGCTTTTACGTGTTTGTTTATTATAGCAATTAGTTCATCGGTATAGTTAACTAATATTACCCATACTAATTATTAATTATCACCCGCTGTTTCTAATGATTGAATTTTTTATCTTCCTTCGTTACTGAACACGATTATAAATGTGTTAGTTTCTTCATTTCTTATAAATTTTTACCGATGCCCGACTAAAAGTCGGCAAAGTTGTGCCCTATGTGCGCACTGTCCGCGAAATATCAGCAAGTGTATTGCAAATAATTCAACATTATAGTCATTTAATGAAAAGAAACATGAATTTTTTTCATCGACAACTTTGCTCGTTGTTAGAAACGGTACCGCGTTTCTAATTGGCAAATCAGTACTTTGTGTTGTTACATAATAGACTTTTTCGAATATTTATTGTGCTTGTACCATAACGTCGTAAACTGCGTTACAATGCTCGTCAACTTCTTTCATCTGAATGTCATACGTTTCGTCAGTTGAATTATTTAATAGTTCAGCTTAAGTTTCTTTAAATAGCAACATTTCTGATTTTAAATCTCTAAAATTTAATTTTACCATATTTATATCTTCCTAATGAGAACTTTCTAAGCAATTTATGAAATTCTTTAAACGTATAAGCTTGCTTTTTATAGCAGCACGTTGTCATTCAAGCTGTGAATTAATTGGTTCTTTAAATGTTAAAGGCATTTTTGCGATAGATTGGTCAGATTTGTGAGAGAAATAAGAGTAAATGCGACGTCATAAACTGACGACTTGATAAAAGTATTGTCAGACTCACGTTACTCCTTATGTTGACCATCCTGTAGCGATGTACTGTACGCTTCCAGGATGATTAAAGATTGCTTCGGTATTGTTTGGTGGTAAATTACCGCAAGCTCTCAGGACGATTTAAAATTTCTATTCTGCTTGCCTTAAGTAATGGATTTTACGATTTCAGGATAAGCCTATATATATAAAATTAGGCTTTAGAATTATAAAAAAATTATTCTTTGTCGATAATTTTAAAATCTTTTTCGTCTCAATTATCCGTTTGTATGTCATTTTAAGAGGACTGTATTCTTTGATAGATGCTGGCTAAAATTAAATAAAAAAAGAATCTGGCTTCGAAGACAAAAAATTATGTTATATGACTGTTTTCTTGATCAGTTTTATGTTTTTTATTTATCACTAGATGCCGTTTTGTTTTGCTGTCATGTTGCTTGAAGCAGTAATTTCTTTTGCAAATCCGATGATTGTTGAGTTGATGGTCTGATAAGGCGCCACTTAGTTATGTGTAGATGATTGTTATGTGCTTAATGTTTTTTTGCTGTAGCGTGAGAGCAAATGTGATGTTTCACGTGATTCGATGTAAATGTGAATTAAATTGTATAATTTGTTTTTGTTTAACAAGTTCTTTTAGTAAAAAGAAATTTCTTTTCTAGGTTGACTGTCCAATAGCAAAAGTGTTTTTCCCCATGGTCTATAAATGGAAAAAATTCAAATTTCTTGTAGATGCTGTAGAAAAATACATATTCCGACAGAAAGTTATACCTAGGTATTTTAATCAGCTTACTTGCTGCTCCGGAATATGCAAGGATATTCCTTCTGCATCTTCAGGTACGATATATAAACATCTAAACGGTCTCAAAATAAATGGTGAACGATTTATTCATTCCGTTACTATGTATAAAATTCAAAAATTAACAAAGTTGAATACAGATCTCTAAACTTTTTCATATATTTACTTCTTTTGTTATTTCATCTAATCACTAGGTATCTTAAGAATATACAGAATTTATTTTTTAATGTAAATATGTTAAGAGTGATAAGTTAAAGAGTTATGTAATTGATGCCAATATTGTATTCACACAAGCGATTAAGTAATGTTTAATAGACAAAAATACAAAAATCAACCTTTTCAATGTAAAGATACTTTTATTATTTGTGTTTTGTATTGAGTGATCTATATCGTACGTGAGCCTATTTGCAACATATTAAATATGGATATATCAGAAGAACTCATTTTGAAATAGACAAGCACAAGAAATATTTAGAAGTATACGATAATCTAGGATCCGTAGATAACGCAATTACTCCTAAATATTTTATTCATGATTTGTAGATTTTTGGTCATCAGGTCTGAAACGATGGAATATTCAAAATTCTTTGATTTGAAAATAGGAAATTCTTTACTTAGATATTTCATATTATGTTAAGTTTTACGGAGAAATCTTTGGGAAAAGTGATGACAGTGAAATTTTTACGAGCGACATGATAAAAATTGACACCACGAAGTTTGTCGGTATTTACGATGCGCGGCAATGCGATTTCAAATTTACGGCATGGGGTCGTTTTCTCTTCTTCTTCCTCCTTTTTTTTCTCAAGCGGGTAAACCATCCAAGTAAGGTAAAAGCCCCCTCGGTTGGCCAGGCCCCCTCTATTGGCCACTTTATGCCACAACAGTGATTATAAATTATATGCTGATGTGCACATGGTGACAGTTTTAAAAAAAAAATTCTAATTTTAAAATATCATTGAAAGTAATTCGGATTATTTTAAAAATATATTTAAAAACGAAAAAAAATAAAGTTGTGCAAGACTTCTGTTTTTGGATGGTTTCTTGTTAAGTAAGGTAAGGATACTGTGATTTTTATTAACCTATATATTTCATTTTTGACAATAGCAACCAAAATATTTTTTTTTCTGCAATTAACATAGCTTAAAATTATTATAGAAATTGAAAGTTAAGTGATTTTTAATTATTCTCCATTAGAAATATGGTGGCCAAGCATGGAGACAGTATTATTGCCTCTGTTTTTATCATTAGCCAACTTATGGCTACTCGCTTTGAGGATATATATATTTGTACATAAAGTATTCAACTAGTTTTTTTAATACTAATGAGTAATTAATTTCTTTGTACACGAGTTTTGAATTATTCAATTTTGATTTATTTAATAAATTAGTTATTAATTAATTATTTATTTTAAATAGGAAACATGGCCAAATGAGGGGACATGCGTGGCCAAAAGAGGGAGAAAGTTGGCTAAAATAGGGACATTGCAAATCTATGTTTTTTTTAATTTATTATTAAAATATTTATGAATAATTTGTCTTTTCTTTATTTTTATTCAAAGCTGAAAGCTCAAGCTTACAGGTTAAACCATTAGTTTAGATGTAAGTTATTTTATTGAATGAATATAATTTTTCTAAAAAAGAAAACGGCTTAACTGGCCAACCGAGGGGGCTTTTACCTTACTAATCGTACTCAGCGATGCTAGGACTTAAATGCTCGATCGGGAACTAGTGCTGTCACCGCGCATGTCCGTTGACGTATGAAGTTATTCGATATATCTCCCTTATATATAATGTGGACTGATATCTATAATTTGATATTTTTTTATTTTTTCCAATATATATAATATATCGATCGATTAAAAATATATTTTCTTTCTTTTTTTTTGCTAAATATTTAAGTAAATAATAATAATTAGTAGCTTATCTTCTCATATTTCTAATCTTCCCCCTTTTTACCTGGTCACGCTATATATATATATATTTATGAAATTAAAAAGATCAATAAATGAATAAAAATATAATAATAAAAGAAAAATAATCGGCTCACATTAGCGAATATTATCGATCATCAAGCAGTGAGGGGAAACAGGTTTCTTTATCAACTATATTTTATGTAAAAAGAAAATTAATAATAATAATAATAATTATAATAATAATAATAATAATAATAATAATAATATAATAATAATAACATTAATTAAAAAATAAAAAAGGAAAATTAATATTGATAATAATAATAATAATAATAATAATAATAATAATAAATATAATTATTATTTTTATTTTAAGTAATTATTTTTTTAAAGGTATTTTTTTTATGTTATTTTTGAGGTTTTTGAGGTTATATTCGTTTTTGTACGCCAAAGAAGTATAACTTTTTACGTGCGTACATAAGTACACACATTAGTTTCTTTTTTGCTAAATTCTGCAATGTATAATCCTAATAGACAACTACAAATGTTTGAAGTTTAAAAAATTAAAAAAATCTGAGGCTGACAATAATAAATTTTTCTTTGCTAGTATCTAATTAAAACTTATGGCACGTTATTGTAGCTATGAATGTATTTAAAATATTACACAAAAAAATTTTAACTTTAAAGATCATCGTAATGATATAAAAAATTATGATAGAAATAGAAATTACTTGTAATTTTTTTATAGCAAACTTTATCTTAAATCCTTAAGAACTAAAAAATTAAGAATCCTTAAAAAATTAAAAAATCCTCTCGAAAATAATTTTAATTTGTTGGAAAGCCATCACAATTGCTTTTTCTCTTTAAAAGTAAACAAAATACACTTTCAATAATTACGGCAAAAAGCGTAAAACGTATAAGCATGCTGTTATCTATATAGAATACAAAATCAATGATAACTTCGTACTTCTCTGCTTCTTTCCATTCTACACGCTCAAAGGTCGCTAACAGACTGTTCATGAAGACACGATCTACTTGCAATGTAAGCTACATCCGAAAGAAGACTGAACTTATTGTTTTAATAATTTATATGATGAAAGAAAAAAAATATGAAACTTTTTTTGAACCTATTTTAATTTGTCAGCGATATGAACAAAAAATTGTATATGTCGTTAGCAGATGAAGTTTACTCAGCAATTATCGATTACACCGGACGAACAGTGTTATGCATAAGTAATTCTTATCGACTTTTTTCCTCCATTAAAATATACACTTTTTTAAATTCTATATCTGCAGAAAGTTTTTATGTATATACTTTATGAATTTTTCTCAAACAAGAAAGAAACAACGATACATTTACAGCAAAATAAAATAAAACGTTATCCTATTTTTTAAAAGGTATAACTCTAGTTTTTTTAAGAAACTTTGTTTTTTGTTGTTAGTTTACCTCTAACTAAACGTTATAAAGTTTATTACTTAGCTCGATCGCTTTTTTCAAGGTAAATAAATTGACGTTGAATTTTTTCTCATCGTACTAAACCTTATCAATCCATACACCCTTCTTACACTTTAACCAGATAATTACTCTTAATCCTAAAAAAATTTGTCCTCTCTTCATGTTGTTATGAAATATAAAGAAACTTTCTATTAACAACTAATTTACAAATTTTCGTCCTAAATGTTAATACAATAATTTAAAAAAAATTTTTAATAACAATCTTTTACATAAGTTTACTTTATTATAGTAAAATATAGTAATTACTTCTAAAATTTTTATAATTTTTTCATACAAAACGTTGTTTTAACAATTACGGAAACATTTTTAATAAAACAAAATCACAGGTGTGCTACCTTATGTACAAACGCAAAAAGATATACTTCTTTGCCGCACAAAAAAAAATAAATAAATAAAAAAAAAATTATAATTACCACTTAATATCTAATGTTAATATAAAAAGTATATATATAGAAAAATATGTGTGTGAATTAAGAAGACAGTAGACAAAAATATAGAATAAAATATACACTTTAAACATATAACCTATAAATTATTAAAGAAGAACGTAGTATAAATTTTCATTTCTAGAGATGCAGATTTTTTTTAATTATCATTTTTTTTATGTTATTTTACGTGGGTCAGTTTTAATGTTTGCAATTTTTCAGCAAATTTCGTACTCATAGAAAGTTAAATTATTTTCCAAATATCCGTACACATAAACATTTAATATAGCTATAATAATTAAAAAAATTATTTTTTTATATATTGAAATAATAATAATTGTAATCATCTATTAAATCAGAACAGCAAATGATAAGCAAGAAAAAATGTTGCTACTTATATGTGTGGGATGCGAGCACCTCAAAGCAAAACTTTATATTAAATAGGCATTCCTGAGGAGATTGGTCGGTGGGTCCTGGATAGCTCAATGGTTAAAGAGCAGTCGTCAGGAAAGCTGAAGATCCGGGTTCGAGTCCCCAGTCCAGTCAGTCCAACGGCCCAATTTTTTCACGAATCCTACAAATGGGGGCTCAGCAGAGATGGAGGTTTGCCTCGTGTCACACTTCTGCGACCGTGCAACAACTAGGGAAAAATAATTAATTGAACATCTATCAAAAGGAGGTTAGGCGATAGTAGCGACGCTGGACGGTTGGCTGGGGAACTAGGCAGACGGCCTTTAGGTGCCTAGCAATGCGTTCAGGATTAAAAGACGTAAGACGTTTAGTAAGACGTAAGTAAGACGTGTACGACGAAGAAGGATAGGTGGATCAAGGAAGAGGTTTTCTAATGACGGACATTCGTGGTCGAATATAGTTGCAGTGGGGTAAAATGTGGGATGCGAGCGCCTCCAAGCCAAACTTAAATAGGCATTCGTGAGGAGATTGGACGGTGGCCCTGGATAGCTCAATGGTTAAAGAGCAGTACCCGGAAAACGGAAGATCCGAGTTCGAGTCCCGGTCTAGTCAGTCCAACCGCCAAATTTTTTCACGAATCCTACATATGGATATATAAAAAATTAAAAAAAAAAAATAATAAAAATACTGGTGTATGTACTTATGTACGCACGAAAGAAGTTATACTTCTTTGACATACCAAAATGAGCATAACCTTTATAAAATCAAAAATGACTTCAAACAAAAATTATAATTTTAAAATTATTATCTTTATTATTATTATTATTATTATTATTGTTATTATTATTATTATTATTATTATTATTATTATTATTATTATTATTATTATTATTATTATAATTATTATATAATAATTATTATTATTATTATTAATATTATCATTATTAATTTTCCTTGTCAATTTTTAATTAATGTTGTTATAATAATATTATTATTATAATTATTATTATTTTCTTTTCCCATAGAATATAGTTGATAATGAAACCTGTTCCCCTCCCTGCTTGATGACTAATAATATTCTCTAATGTAAGAAGATTATTTTTCTTTTATTATTATTTTTTCATTCATTTATGTATTTATTTAATTTTATAAATATACATAGCGTGACCAGGTAAAAAGGAGAAGGATTGGAAGTTTGCGAGAATAAGCTATAAATTACTATTATTTACTTATTAAAATAGTTATGACAGGAAATTTGGACGGGTTATAAATACTTTTCGAACGTTATTTTTGAACTAGTTAGACGTTTCGTCATTTTCTTAGGACTTTATCAGCAACTGAAATTTATTATGACCCATTAATATGAATAAAAATTGCAAAAAATTAAAAGGATTTTTTTTTTTTCCTCAATCGTTACCGTTCACGAGTCTATATACATTTTCTTCTCGAAGACATACATTTATTATAAACTACACTTAACATTTATAATACTTTTGACCTAAGAACTGTTATGTTACAACATTTAATCAAACACTACTGATTCCATCTTGACTAGTGTTTAATAATCTAGATATTCTCAATATTATGATGCCCTCTATTGCTATGTCCTATTATGATAATTGAATTTTAAAATTTCGTTATAAATGCTGTTTAAATTATTCGTGTCGGTTCTGTATAATTTTTACTATATAATTATTTGTTAAGTGGTACATTTCGCTTATATTTCTTTTGTACCAGTTGTCTTCTCTACCTTTTTTTTTTGTTTTGTAACTCCATACATCATTACAATTTGTCCGTCGACATTTGGTAAATTGTTACATAAGTTAAAAAGATAACGCGTAGATGTTTTCTCAAATAAGAAAGCGTCGCTATTGTCGTTTATTTCATTTAGTTATAGTTCTTACTAGGTTTTCTGGGTGGATTCTTTTGAACCTTCTAGGAATATGTTTGTTATAGTTTTCATTGGGTAGCGGGTTTATGTGCATACTAATTCTTCTTTTGTATCTGTAGGTTTACTTGGTTATTTCTTCTTTTATCGTGGGAATATTTAAGTGTTTCCTTATATCTTTTTTACGGACGTACCATGGAGAATCCACGATTGTGCGTAGGGTTATGGATTGTTGAGCCTCGAGTTAGGCAATGTGGCTTTTCGCTGCTATACCCCATAACGGTAATCCATATGTCCAGATTGGTTTTATAATTGTTCTGTAAATTCTTAGTTTATTCTCTATACAAAGAGTCGATTTTTTGCATGTAAGCTAAGCCATTTGTCTCCTTTTTAAACAAATTTGTTCGATTTTGGTATTTTTATGCTTTTTCCATCTTAGTTTGGAATATATGTGTAATCCCAAATACTTGATCGTTGATACTTGTGGAATTTCTGTATTATATAATTGCAGTTGTGGTATTTTTTTTTCCTCAGTGTGAGCGTAATGTGTTTACATTTGATTGAGCTTACTTTTATCTTCCTATAATGTAACCATTCTACGAAGGAATTTATTTGGTTTTGTAACAATTGAACTGCTTGTTGTGGATCTTTGTTTACCGTAAACATTGCCGTGTCGTCTGAAAATGTAAAGACAGTACAGTAGGCGATTATTGGTATGTCTGCCATATAATGGGTGTAAAGAATTGGTCCGAAGATACTTTCCTGCGGAACCCCAGCTTTGATTAATTTGATGTCCGAATAAGTGTGTTTTATTTTTACGTAGAATGTCCAGTCCGAAAGATAAGATTTTAGAAGTTTGTAATACGAGTGTGGAAAGTATTTATTGATTATTTGTAGTAAAGTAATCAGAAGCAGCAAAAAAGATTTCTTTTAAATAAAAGTACAATGACAATGTTTCATACGTAAAAGCATTTAATTTACTAATTCAGTGGCATAAATAAATATTTAAGCATAATTTAACAGTACGGTTAAACCAAGAAAATTTTAAATAAAAATCTCTCGAGTCACAAAGAGTACTTGTGTTGAAATAGTTTTATCTTGTTCATTTTATGAGATTTCCATTAACCAAAAGTTATTCTTACTCTTTGAAAATCTCATACGTATCCTGAATCGTTCTACTGCAACCTTCTTCTTACCATCTAATTAATTATTGTTATGATCTTGAAAAAATCTTCAAGTAAAGCTAGTAATAAATGTTATTTAGAATATAATGAAACAGGTATCTGAAATCGTTTATCCTGTAGTTTAAACGGAAATATATTTCTTATATAACAAACAATTAGAAGTCAAAGGTCATCGGATGCCATGGGAAAGATTTCTTTTAAATGAATGTACAATGACAATGCTTCATACGTAAAAGCATTTAATTTGCTAATTCAATGGCATAAATTAATATTTAAGCATAATTTAACAGTGCGGTTAAACCAAGAAAATTTTAAATAAAAATCTCTCGAGTCACAAAGAGTACTTGTGTTGAAATAGTTTTATCTTGTTCATTTTATGAGATTTCCATTAACCAAAAGTTATTCTTACTCTTTGAAAATCTCATACGTATCCTGAATCGTTCTACTGCAACCTTCTTCTTACCATCTAATTAATTATTGTTATGATCTTGAAAAAATCTTCAAGTAAAGCTAGTAATAAATGTTATTTAGAATATAATGAAACAGGTATCTGAAATCGTTTATCCTGTAGTTTAAACGGAAATATATTTCTTATATAACAAACAATTAGAAGTCAAAGGTCATCGGATGCCATGGGAAAGATTTCTTTTAAATGAATGTACAATGACAATGCTTCATACGTAAAAGCATTTAATTTGCTAATTCAATGGCATAAATTAATATTTAAGCATAATTTAACAGTGCGGTTAAACCAAGAAAATTTTAAATAAAAATCTCTCGAGTCACAAAGAGTACTTGTGTTTAAATAGTTTTATCTTGTTCATTTTATGAGATTTCCATTAACCAAAAGTTATTCTTACTCTTTGAAAATCTCATACGTATCCTGTATCGTTATACTGCAACCTTCTTCTTACCATCTAAGGTAATTATTGTTAAAGTTCCTTATGCGTTCAATATTACAAACTGAAAATATTTTTTTAAGTATTAGTATTTTATTAGATTAATGACTCGTATAATGTTTTAGAAAGAATAATAATTAAAATGTTGAATAAATAATTTTACTTGTAATTAAATTCTTTTAAATGTTAGTCATTGTTAATATTCTGTAATATTAAATACTTTGATCTTGCATTAAGAATGCTCGAGAAGTATTTCTAAAGAACTATATTAGATAGAAGTATATTGCTATTTACGTCTGTTCTACGGATTTATTAAATCTTTAAAAAATTTTCAAGTCATGCTAGTAATAAATGTTCTTTAGAATACAATAAAAAAGGTATCTCGAATCGTTTACCTTATAGATCATACGGAAATATCTTTTTTATATAAAAAAAATTAGAAATCAAAAGTCATCGGAAGCCTTAGGAAAGATTTTTTTTATACAATACGACATTGACAATGCAGCATAATGCATAGTAAACGCATTTAAATTTCATAACTAAATCGCATAATTAACAATTTAAATTAGACTTATTCGATTAGCTATATAAACAGCAATGTCAATGAATAGCTTTATTTGCCATACGAATTAGTGGTTGATTGTTTTGCTCGTTCTGATACATATTGCAAATATGAATTTAGAAGGCTTGGACGATAGTGCAGTGGTAATCTCTGGAATATCGGGAAAATTTCCAAAGAGTAACAATATCAATGATTTAAGGGAAAATCTAATAAATGGAGAAGATTGCGTATCTGCGGATCATACAAGTTTTAAATTAGGTAAGAAAATTCTTAATTTGTTTTTATACAGAAATAAAATGTAATAATGTGCGTTATTTTTGATTCATTAAATTATTATTTATTAGGTCATTCGTGTAAAGTATCATCGCGTTTAGGACTCATTTCTAATTTAACGAAATTCGATAACTTTTTTTTTGGAATTAGTGCAATTCAAGCAAAATTTATGGCGCCAGAAATAAAAATGGCATTGGAAGTTACGTTTGAAGCGATCATTGATAAATCCTGTAGAGTTACGGAACAAGAAAACCAATGTTTACGGAGTATTGAGTTTATATGAGTCAGATTTTTATGCAATGAAAGATAAAACTCAAGTAAGTAAATTGAATGATCTAAAGGATTTCATTTAAAGGTAAAATCATTCTATGTGCAATTGTTTTTATTTTCATTATAGGAGAATGGATAAAGTCTACTGGGGTATTGTCGTGGTTTGCTAGCAAACCGGATCTCGTTTTGTATGGGTTCAACTGGCTCAAGCTGCACTATCGATTCAACCAGCACATCAAGTTCATTAGCAATTCAAAAAGCGTACGATGCTATAAAAGCTGGAGATTGCGATTACGCGATTGTTAGTGGGGGAATCTTAAGCTTACTTCCCCGAACATCTCACTAACTGTATGATTTAGGTAAAATAAGACTATACTATGAATAATTCATTCCAATTCTTGCGTGTAAAGACAAAAAGACAATTTTTTTTATATTTTTTTCTTTCAATGATAATTAAAGGTCTTAGAACAGCAAGTTAAATATTTTCGTAATTTATAAATAATTTTCTGTTTTATGCATTCCATTATTTAGGTTTATTGTCAAAAGACGGTGTAAATAGATCTTTTGATAAGAAAGCGTCTGGATTCACGAGAAGCGACTCGATAGGAACAATTTTCCTTCAAAGAGCCGAAAATGCAAAGCGAGTTTATGCCGAGGTCGTTAATCTTTCTGTTAAGTTCACTGAAGCAATTCCAAGAAACACGTGTCTATTTCCCGGAGCCGAATTTCAGGCTCAAATAATGAAACAGACATTGAAACACTGCGGTCTAAAACCAAGCGACGTAACTTACATCGAGACCGATGGTACAGCAATCAAATCAATGGATCTCGAAGAATTAAAGGCAATAGATCTTGTTTATGGTCAAGATCGCAGTCTTTCTAATCCTCTTTTAATAGGATCTGTTAAGTCAAACATTGGTAACGCTTATAATATTAATGCAATAAATTCGATAATCAAGGTAAATTTACTGAAAAGACAAAATTAAATATAAAACAACGCTAATTTGGTTTAATATTTCACATTTGTTTATTTTTTATTTCTAGGTACTAATTGCTATGGAGACTGAAGTTATACCTCCGAATCTTCATTATTCTGAGCCTCCAGAAGAGGCCCAATGCCTTCAGGATGGACGCGTAAAAGTAATTACAGAACCAACACCTTGGATGGGTTGATACGCTGCAGTTAACACAGCCGCTTTAAACGGTTCCTTCTCTCACATTATCCTAAAACGTCATTCTAAAAAGAAGCAAAGGAGAAAACTTTCACCATATAATATGCCACGACTTTTTGTAGCTTCTAGTCGAACTCAGGAAATGATATCGTCGATCTTTGATATTGTAAGATATTTATTTTACGACCGAACTGATTAGGCAAAATGATCGTGAATTATATTCTATTTGTGTTTAGTTAAATTCGAACAGAGGAGATGATGAATTGGCTCAATTAATTACTGATATTACTGAGAAACCATTTTCCAATTCTCTGTATTCTGGGTATACAGTAATTCCAGATTTTGAAGCAGATGATTCAGAGCAATCGATAGAAATGGTTCAAGCTAATTTGTCAGTTCAATCTCGAGAGATCTGGTTCGTTTTTTCGGGGATGGGATCACAATGGACCGGAATGGGTACTACAAATTTTATTTTTAAATAATTAAAAAAATGTTACATCTCTCTCTTTTTCTAGCATTTATATAGGTGACCAGAAAATAGTCGAATATCTCTCAATGAGTTCTACTCAACAGTTTAACGCTGGAATGAGTGAGATAGGACAGAATAGATAAATGAACAAAACACTTTTACGCGGCACAAAGCTACTTGCCTCGGCATAAAAACTCTCACGGAATTGAGAGAAAAGCCGGGGCAAGAGAACAATTTATTCAACAAACTGGTCTAACATAAAATGACAAACAAAAAGCTGAAAAGAAAATATATTATTAGAATAACGACGCGAGGTACCTTTTGGTCGCACGCTAGAGAGCTCTCTTACCGTTCGCTTCCGACGCAAGGCGACAACCGCACGCACGCTGTTTCTTATCGCACCTAACGATGGCCTGTCTGACCAGAACCTTATCCCACGTTGGTAGCCTGGCGAAAGGTTGCAGATAACTCGCTACTACTGTCCACTGCAAGCCCGCGTTGGTAGCCTGGCGACCGGTTGCAGACAATTCGCTACAACCGTCTGACTAGAAGCCCACGTGGGGAGCTTGTTGGGAACAAAACACCAGACAACTCCACACACTCCTCACTCACTCTCACACGCTCTAGTCACGTTGCCTAGAACAAAAGCAAAGATAACGAGAAGCTCAAGATGAGAAAACACACTGTCGTTAGTTCAAACCAGAGTGAACACCAGAATGAGACTCGAGCGTGCACACGGCTTCACGCATCCTATCCCCCCCCGCACACCTCTAGGCGCTAACCCATACCTCTTGCATGGTAAGGCGCGTCCGCACGCATTTCTACAGCCCTTGCGCGCCCTCGCAACTTACTTAACGCATACTCCGCCTATCCTATTCCGCGCGCAATATAAATTATTCCAACAACGTAAATATCGCCGAACACTCTCTCTCCCTCTCTCTCTCTCTCGTATATATTAAATGTAAAATTCTCTTTTAGGTGAATCACTAATGAAAATACCAATCTTTGCCGAAGCAATAAAAAAATGTGATGTAGTTTTAAGACATCGAGGTTACGATATTGTGCATATTATATGCGATAAAAATCCAACAATATACGATAATATTATAAATTGCTTTCTGGGAATAGCAGCAATACAAATAATAATATATCTGATGTTTCCCCTTCAGCGCAGTGTTTATTTTTTTTAAATGAATAATTTCGAATAATTGTTACATAGATCGGTCTGGTGGATACTCTATATGCTGTTGGCGTGAAACCGAATTACATGATCGGGCATTCTGTTGGTGAGCTGGGTTGCTCTTACGCAGATGGTTGCTTTACTGCTGAGGAAATGATTTTAAGCGCTCTTTCTCGTGGTTTGGCTTCAGTAGAAAGTGATTTGATACACGGAACAATGGCCGCAGTAGGTCTCGGTTACAAACAGTTGCGACATTTCTGTTCTGAAGACATTGATATTGCTTGTCATAATGGACCCGAAAGTTCTACCATAAGTGGACCTACCGAGTCCGTAAAAGCTTTTGTAAAAGAATTACAGGTAATGCTTAGGAGATATTTTTTGATAGACATTAAAAATATTAAAATTTTGAAACTATACTTATTTTTTCTTTAGAGTAAAGGAATATTTGCTAAAACCGTGCCGACTAGTAATATTGCTATTCATAGTCGGTACATTTCTCCAGCTGGTCCAAAGTTGTTAGAATATTTAAAAAAAGTCATCTCTTAACCAAAAAATCGCAATAAACGTTGGCTATGCACGTCTATTCCGAAAAATGAGTTGCATTTAATGAATGTTCACCTTTCTTCACCAGAATATCTTACGAATAATCTCCTTTCTCCCGTCTTATTCGAAGAAATATTAACAATGTTACAAAAAAACGCTATAACGATTAAAATTTCTCCCTATGGACTTTTACAGGTTTATTTGTTAGAATTAATATTTTAATACATTTTTTTAAATTAAATAACCTAATACTATTCATTTATTAGGCAATTCTAAGAAAATCATTGGACAGTGGTTGCATTAATTTATCATTAACAAAACGAGGCTATAAGGACAATGCAACTTTTATTTTATCCACATAAGGAAAGCTTTATAATCTTGGATTTCCAATTACGCCAGGAAAGCTCTATCCGAGAGTTCCTTATCCTGTTTCCAGAGAAACCCCATCTATTTCTCCTCTTGTTCGATGGGAACACAGTTCTGATTGGTAAGTACAAAATAGACTTTTTTCAAATGGATGCTATATAATATTATTGTGTATGTTTGACAGGCACGTGGAAAGTGGTAAATTTTGGGAAACTCAACAAATAGAAGAACTGGTAGATTTGGAATCAGATAAATACAAGTTTTTACGAAATTTTAAAATAAACGGCAATGTTATCATTTCTTCAGCTGTCTATTTAAAGTTGGTTTTGAATATGTACTCGAATTTAATACCGAATAAGACTAATAACTCTTTTATACTCGAGAACATTATTATTCACAATAAATTACTAGAAGTACCTAGAAATGGCAAAATTCATTTAATTATTATGATATTTAAAGGTGTAAATAGCAATCCTATAAATATAATATTTTAAAACAATATTTGAAATAATGTAAATTTTCAGGTTCAGGAAAATTTGAAGTAAAAACTAAAGATGAAATTATGATAGCTTCTGGAACTATTCGCTTAGCAGAAACACAGAAGGAAGATATTCAAGAAATCATTTTACTAAAAGAAGAAACGAAAATTTTAGACGAAGAAAATATTTACTCTGATCTACTTTTACATGGTTACCAGTATGAAGAATCTTACAATATTATTAGCAGACTTTCTACATCGTGTTCCAATAGAACGCTTAAATGGAGCAGAGACTGGAGGCTATTACTAGAAGGATTAGTTCAAGTCCATATTATAAGCAGTAGGAATAAAAATATGTTGGTACCGAGTAGGATACAGAAACTCGTCATCGACATGGAACAATTAACAGAAAAAATGAAAGAAAACTATGGTAAGAATTTGAAACCTAATATTAACTTAATCGTGATTATTAAGATACAATATAGACCAAAAGTTCTAAAACTCTTAAAATTCTTTACCACGTAAATAAAAACTGAAATAAATGTGTAGAATCTTTAGAGCATTTTTGGACTAAAATTAAATAAATTTTAATTTTCTTTATTTACAATCAAAGAATAAAAAATTAAAATTAATATTATTTATTAAATTATGCTATGAAAATACATTATTCATGACTGTTTCTTAACAATAATAATCTGCAGCAATTTTTTAACGTATAAGTACTAACATTTAAAATTAGGAAATGTTACAATGGACAATTTGTTAAAACAAAAATGACTAGTTTGCAAGAAGTTAATACGTATATTTTTTTTCAAACGACATAAAAATAGTTTTTACACCAAATATGCTCGTACATAAAACTTGTTATATTATTAAAAAACATTTTTCTGATCACTTATTTAAATATCGTGTTTATAAATGTTTCGACAAAAAATAATGTAATGTATCATAGTTTAACAAACTATATGAACTATACTGATTTTTTTTCGTAACCTTACCGATGAAGTTTGAAAAACGGGCAAACGTAATTGCTTGTCTCGGAATTGCAATGAGTGGAATCCAATTTAAAGAAATAATATTTAAAAACAGGAATTGGAAAATTGTCGCGGATGAACTTCGGTTTATCCAGAATATCAATAAAACAAAGATGGATATCGACGACGTATTAAACGCAGTACTAGGATTAATTTCACAAAATATTAACATGAACAGTGAAGAAAAGATATTGTTAACGAATGAGTCAAAAAAGAAAAATGAGAATATTTTGGATTTTCTCGAGAATATCATAAAAAGAACGAGGAAAAATTTCAATATAAAATTAATTGCTAGAGAGTTGCTTTATAAGACAATTCATGAAAATTATATTTTAACGATTATAAATAACGCGCATTATACCGATGTAAGAAGACTTATTAGTACTCTTGGTAAAGAATCATTTTTATTGACAATCATTGAAAAAAAAGAGGAAGATAATGCGATTTCTGTATTAACAAGTGTGGGAATAAACATCGTCCTGAAAATAAAAATTGCTATCTGTCGTACAGCTCTTCTTTTACATAAAGAAAGAAATTTAGGAATAACTGTTGTCGTTAATATCCACGAAAACTGTTTAGATCGGTTAAAAATCTACTTACAAGACACAAAATATGACAATGTTATATTTGTGGTTAACACTATTATCGATAATGATATATTTGAGATACTTCGAGATATAAAAGGAGAACCGGCGTATAAAAAATTTCAAATTTTTGATCTACAAGATGCTAAGGCACCGAAATTCTCACTTCAAAATGAATTCTATGAATCACAAATAAAACTTAATCTTCGTGAAAATGTATTAGCCCCAAACGGGGTATGGGGCACATACAGATGGATGCCATTGCGAGTAAAGTCTACTTCTTTTATGCGTTGGCAAGCGAAAATTAATGAATCAAGCTCATTAGTATGGATGGAAAAATTACCATTGATTAAAGAAAAAAATAATAGGATGGTGAAGGTAATATGTTCTGCATTTGACTTAGGTGCATACGAATATTGGTTAAAAAATGATGTCAGCCTAGAATCACAGATATCTATTACAGAATATTCAGGGACAGATGAGAAAGGTCGTAGAGTAATGGGACTAGTTGATAATTTTACTATAAGTAATGAAATTTCAGCCGATCCAGATTTTACTTGGATTATTCCAGACACTATGAGCTTCGAAGATGCTTTAACAATTCCCCAAGCATATTTGGCAGCTTTCTGCATTTTGCATTCGGATACTTGGAGGTTTAAAAAAATTAAAACTGTGTTAGTACATTATGGTGCTAGTGACGTAGGACAGGCTCTAATAAATTTATCCTTATCTTATAATTTTGATGTTTACAATACTTACGAAACGGATGCAGAAAAACGGGTGATCGAGTCGTTGCGACCAAGTTTACCAAAGCCTAATATTATCAAAGTTGAAGACTATACAATTAATATTATGAATATTAGGAAAGGCAAAGGTTTTGATTTTGTAGTTGCAAACTATTCCATCTTAGACGATATGGAAAGTTGTTTGGACATTGTTAAAAATATAAAACATTTGGTAATGATTTACGATTTTAAAGGGCCTAATTACAATCCATTACCACTATCTAATTTAATACGGTTCATAAGTGTATATAGTTACTGTTTACAAAACCTTATTAAGTTACCACAAAAAAGAAAGAGAGAATTAGCGGAAATAATGAGAAAAGCTCTACAAACGGGTATAATAAAACCATTTATATCACGAAGAATTATGATTCAGGGAGCAACAGAAGAAAGAAAAATTAAGGCTTATGAACGTTACGGAATGGTAATTAATTATGTATAAACTTTATGAAATAATACGTTCGATTTGTTGACAATTATGATACGAATGTATTTTTTTACAGGTTTTGGTCAACTTGCAAGAAGAAAAAAAATTCTCTAACTTAATTCCTCAACTTTTCTATCATAGCGATAAATGCTACCTCGTTATCGACGGATTTAATATCTTTGGAAAAGTACTGATCGAATTGATGATCGAACAAGGAGCTAGAAAATTTATCATTGTTTCTAATATGTCAAAACAAAGTAACGAAAATTTGGTCCTTAAATGGCGCGAATATGGAGCAACGATCATTGTTCGACAAGAGGTTGACTTAAACAACGCCACAAGCTTTGACAAAATATTTAAAGAAGCTTTAACTATAGGTCAACTCGATGGTATATTCGATTTACAGAGAACGAAGATAGATTCGTCAATTTCTTCGTTAAAGTATTTTAAAGTAACTTAAATACTCGATAAATATAGCAGAAAGCACTGTCAATCACACGTAAAATTCTTCATCTTCTCCTCGCTCGACTTAGACGAAGATAGCTTAAGAGACACTAATGTGGAAAAATTATGCAAAAAAAGAAAAGAATCTTCCCTTCATGGTTTATTTATATTATTGCCTAATTTTTTGGGAAATACACTAGCTGAGACCAAATTCAAAAATTTATATAACACAAAGATGTCATGGTTCTTAAAACGACTAAATGCTATACTTTGCACAGACTCTTCAGTTATCGCTGTTCGCCAAATATTAATAGATAATTCCCCAAATGACAAAGAGAAAAATATCTTCGTTGGGGAGACCGACAACGAGGTAATTAATTTTATTTTTATATCAATAATGACATTATCTATTTTTTGTTTCGATCAACTCTCTTACGATAGTATAATTATTATAATCTTCACTGGTATTATAATTATAATTATTATATATATATTACTATTATTTTTATATGCAAGTTTTATATCTTATTAATTATGACTGTTTTTAAAATTATTTAGCAACGAATTGATGAAAGGAATCCACAAGAAAAGGAAAAACGGCAATTCGAACAATATCTTTATAACTATTATTAAAAATTCTGTAAAATTATACAAGAGTTATGTAAGTTTCGTTGAGTATAGGCTTACCTACTTTTAATCAGTCTCTTCTCTTTCTCGTTTTTTCTTCTTTATATATGCAAATTTTGTAACTTAGTTTGGAAAAAGATAATAATGATATCGTATATGAAACGAAATATGAAATGAAATGTATCGAAATTTGAAACGTAAAAGTGTACTTTAAAGAATAAAATTAGTATTAGTATATAGTAAAATTACATTGTTTCTCGACGTTTATGGCTCTTTTCGCCTCTTTTTGACTTAAGTTATTCACTTGTTTTACGAAACACATTTTCCACTAATGTATACGTATATACACATAGTTTTGTCCAAAAACACAAGAGTTTTCAGCGACTGGATTACTCTCGAAATGCAGAAGGGACAATTTAGTCATGCGACATAAGGCTATGAAAGGATGTCCTTAAATAATTATCTAAAACAGCTAGACATAGCGATAAGGAAGCATCGCAGTTCAGTGATAAAAACAAAGGAGTACCGCGATTCTTTTGTAAGGGCGCCTTCGTTCTTCGAGCGCGCGTTCTCCCACCACTTCTATTAGGCCAATTATATGCATCGACAGCTACGGTATTTCTCTTTTCGGCAATTAGCCCGCACTTTGCATCGCCTTTTTCTATAAAAGCTGTGTGTTCTCGCGCTTCGTCATATTGTACCACGATAACTACGAGCGATCACTTCGAAAAGAGCTACGCTTCTGCGCAACGAAGATATCAGCGAAGCACTACAAGCTACAAAAGAAGAAGGCACACGTGGTCAGAATTCTATTCTGCCTTTGATATATCATCACCCTTGATAACTGCCGATAAGCAAGCTAACTCAACATTCATCGACATCTGTATACTTTAACCAGGGTTTTTATGCCGAAAGGCTTTTTCCTGACGAGCCAAATAAAGTATACTTTTCAGTACTGACTGGGCTCAAAAATTATATTTTAATTTATTTCACCTATCCTCATTCCTAACGAATAAACGATTTCCAACATTCACATTTGAAGGCATTTTTCCACGACAAGAAAAAACATTGGAGTACCGATTCAAGGCGTCGGTCGATCAAAAAGGTTATTTGATCATTCTCAAGCTTTCTTGAAACTTTAATATTGTTTCGTCCAAAGTCATTTTTTTTATCCTCTACGCTCGATATTTTCCTCATCAAATAGTCACGTAATCAAGGAAAGGTTTATTATTACCACAAAAAACCCAAATAAAAAAACACGGAAGTATGTATTTATGTACGCACGGAAGAAGTTATACTCCTATGGCATACCAAAATATAATAACAAATAATTATATTTAAAATAATTTAAAAACACTCTGTATTTTCAATGATAATATAAATAGTATAGAAAATTAAAGGTTTTAATTAAACAGATAGCAGACATATTTAAAATGAAAAATACTGATATTAAAAATATAATTTTATAAATCGTTAAAAACACGCACGTGTCTGAAATTCTCATATCTAAATACGCACTTGTTTAAAATAAAAATTTTTCTTAGGTTACTAAAATATTTCTTAGGTTTGGAAATCCGCCTAGTTAATAACTAGCTGGTCAAAAGACCAGACTAAATAGGAGGATTCGAGCGTGAGGCTAGAAACCTACCCTCGGTAAAAAAAAATAATGCGCTTTTAGAAGAATTAAAAATGTAGTCTCGTATAGGACGGAAAATAATGATGACGACATAGCAAGGAGAAAAAGGAATACGAAAAAAATGGAAAATAAAAACGTTTAGAATATGATGCTGGAATGTAACTTTCATAGACATTAAAGACCAGGAAGTACTAGGGGAAATAGAAAAACACAGACTAGATATCTGTGCTTTTCCCAAAACCAAAAAAAGAGGCAAGTGAAACATCAAATATGGAAAGTACATCCTGTTCCATAGCAAAAAAAACAAAAATGAAAGAGCCACCTCAGGAGTGAGCCTACTGTTACATGAGAAAGAAGAAAATAACGTATTAGAGTTAGTTTGGGAACGAGCGTTCCCAACGGAAGGCGCCACCCGACAGTTATCGCGCGATGAAGACACGCCTCGTTCCCCAGCGATTGTTGAAGACTCGCCGTAACGCCGGCTTCTCCGGCAGCCATTACAATCGAAGTTTTCTTACGCGTACAACGTGCTCACCGGAAAGAAATCTCAGTATGCTCATTGTCGATCTCATACCATTTGTTTGACCACTCAAGGGATTAATACAATCTCTCAAAGCCTTGCTCAGGGGATAAATAGAATCCAGAACCTCTCTTGAGCCGTCTCATTCTACTAAAAACCGACTTCTCAACCGTCTCACTTACGGTAACACGTGACAACCACCTGTTTGTAACTGAAATATTTAAAATTAAACCTGTCTATTGTAAAGTACTCGGTGTCCATCTCACTTTTTTTTATTTTCCTCAACAGAGTCCAAATATATCAGCGACAAGATACTACAGGTAACGCTACAGTTCCAAAAGAAGATACCGACACACATAATTAGTGCATATGCTCCAGATGTTACCAAAATACAAAAAAAGAAAGAGGAATTCCATGAACCGATGCAAGCGCACCTAGACAACATACCTAGGCAAACGTGACTGTAATACTTGGTGACTTCAATTCAAGGATCGGTAATATGATAGTCAATGGGATTAAAAACTGTTTTAATGAGAATACCACCAATGGCAATGGGGACAGGCTAACTAACTTATGTTTTAGAAACGAACTACCCATTTACAACACGTTCTACCCCCATAAACCGCAACACAAATTAACCTACAAAAACACGAGAGGACAGAAATTGATATAGACTACATATTAACCCTTTTATGAGCCAGTGTTACTTTTAGGTGACATGATAATTTTTCGGCATTCTTCCAAATAATTTTAGTTTTTTTTAACGAGATGGTATATAAATCTTAATTCTATAATGTTTCCGAGACAACTAATACCAATATTAATGATTGTTGCTAATACCATCAACCTGAAATAACAAAATAAATATTGTATAAGCTGTCTGCAATAGAAGCAAGCTAAACCTTTTTTGTTGTAGAGACATTTCTCTTTATTTAGGATAAAGTTTGTGTTCTGTCAAATGTCAGAACAAGTTGAGGAATTTGTTGCAGCGAACAATTTCTGACCATGTTTATCAGTTTTATTGCGGAAGAGCTATAAAAATACGAGAGGGATAGATTTTTACGGAAAAAAACCCCCAGAATTCAATATAAATCGTTGACATTTAAAACTAATATTGCATTTTATTTATGTCAGGAGCACAATGGAATCCATAAAAAAGAGAGTTTTCTGTTTTTAACAATGTAGATAAACAATTACATAAAAATATAAAAAGAAGACCAAGTACAGTACATCCAATACAAAACGTGCGAAAAGATGAAGTAGTACATTGGTCAATTTTTTATGGACAACAGAAGACGCTGCAAAAATCCTGGGTGTAAGGGAATTCCGAAAATGAAATGATTAAATGCAATGTACATTTACGTTTAACGACAGGTGAAAAATACTTCGTAGAATTTCACGTTTATATTTTTCTACTCAGAATAAGCTAGTTAAAAAGAACTAAACTTCCATGTTTTTTGGTGGAGTCCTGATTCTTTAATCTATGGGAACCAGACCGTTATCCAATTCCACATTTGCATGATTTCGCGCATAGTTTAAATAATTGCACGATATTTACAGTTATCGATTTGGAACGCGCATATCATCAGATTCCAGTAGCTCCGGAGGATCGCCCAAACACAGCCGTCATCACACCGTTTGGCCTTTTCGAATTTAACGTCATGCTCTTCGGACTCCGGAACGCAGCACAGACTTTCCAGCGTTTTATGGAGAGCGCGTTGAGAGGATTGGATTTTTGCTACTGCTACATCGACGATATCTTGGTAGCGTCGTCAACGCCGAAGGAGCACACAAGGCATCTTCGCGCGTTATTCGAGAGGTTACGCGATTTCGGCCTCTCTATCAACGTATCCAAATGCACCTTCGGTGCCCGCGAGGTCGAGTACCTCGGCTACAAAATCAACGCGCAAGGTACACGTCCAGTGGAGGAGCGCGTGGATGCCATCCAACAGTATCCAAGACCCGAGGACATCAGCGACCTACGAAGATTCTTGGGAATTGTAAACTTTTATCGTCGTTTTATTCCGCACGCCGCATCGGTGCAGGCACCACTGCACACCTATCTGGTAGGCGCCAGGAAGAAGGAAGGGCGACTTATCGAATGGGCTCCGGACGCAGAGCGCGCGTTCGATGCGTGCAAACGACAACTCGCTGAAGCATCACTATTTGCACATCCTATTGCAGATGAACCGCTGATCCTGCAGATGGACGCCTCCGACAACGCTATAGGGGCAGTCTTGCAGCAACGGAGTGGGGATCAATTTCAACCTTTAGGTTTCTTCTCGAAAAAGCTCTCGCAAACGCAGACAAGATATTCGACTTACGAAAGAGAGCTACAGGCAATTTATAGAAGCCTCAAATTCTTCCGATTCTTAGTCGAAGGACGACACCTAATAATAAAGACTGATCATTAACCATTAACTTTCGCATTTCGACAGAAGGCGAGCAAGACGTCACCACGACAACTACGACATTTGGACTATATTGGGAAGTTCACCACCAATATCATCCATGTCGCAGGCGACGAGAACACAGTCGCGGACGCGCTCTCCAGGGTAGAGGAAATTAGCATGCCTGTCGTTGTCCACACACAGGACTTGGCAGAACATCAAGCGAGAGACGAGGAACTCGCTGCCCTGATCGATCCTGGAGCAACAACGTCGCTCGTTCTACGAAAGTTACGCGTCGATAACACCGAGACAGTCATTTACTGCGACGTCTCTGGAACGGATGTCCGACCATACGTTCCGCAGACGCTGCGAAAACGCATCTTTGATACTTCGCACAACCTGGAACATCTCAGCGCACGTTCTACTAAGAGGTTAATAGCGCAACGGTTCGTCTGGCCCGGCATGAACAGCGATATTACCCGTTGGGTACGCACCTGTCTGCTGTGCCAACGCAGCAAGATTCAACGACACACGAAGACCGCTCCGGAACGAATTGCAATACCAGACACACGTTTCCATCATGTCCATATTGATATCGTTGGACAACTGCCATTATCGAGAGGTTACCGATGATTGATCGGTTCACCAGGTGGCCGGAAGCCATCCCCATAGCCGATATGTCAGCCGATAGCGTCACGAAGGCATTCTTCAGCGGTTGGGTCGCTCGCTTCGGAGTACCCGCCATCATGACCACAGACCGAGGTTCGCAGTTCGAATCTACCTTTTTTCAAGCTTTGACGAAACTTTTAGGTTGCCAACGTACTCGGACAGCCGCGTATCATCCTGCTTCCAATGGGATGATATAGTGATGGCACCGTTCGCTTAAAGCTACAATCATGTGCCACGGTACACAAGACTGGGTCGACGTTCTTCCCGTCTTGTTCTTGCTAGGCCTACGAACCAGCTTCAAGGAAGACCTTCGAGTAACAGCAGCAGAGCTCGTTTACGGGACGACGCTAAGGCTTCCTGGCGAATACTTCTTCAGTGATGAACTTGCTAACGATCCGCAGATATTCCTCAAGCCTCTTCGAGAGAAAATGCGTCGAGTTCGGTCAGCACCAGCTGCGCATCACTCCAAGGCTAGGGCGTTTGCGCATAAGACTCTGCATCCCTGCACCCACGTGTTTGTCAGGGTCGGTGGTTCTTCAGGACGGCTTTGTCAACCCTAAGAGGGCCCGTTCGAGGTGTTGGAAAGGATATCGGATAGCGTTTTCCGCGTCAACGTTAATGGAAAACCGTCGACGATCTCGACAGAGCGACTCAAACCAGCTTTCATCGAGGCCACTGAGCAAACGTGGGAAAACGTTCTATGGGAACGTTAATGCTTCCATAGTTACAAAGACTTTCTTCTCCGTTATGATAAATGAAGAAATGAATTAAGAAGTTACACGGGCTCGATCAAAAACGCATTCTCGTTATCTGCTCTTTAGTTCAGTAATAGTTTATGAATAAAATAAATGTTACATATAAATAGTCATTACTATCAGTGTTTGAACCAATAGAATTTAAGTTTCTACAACAATGTAGCGGAAGGAACCAGATAGTGAAAAAAATAGGTTAATCGTTTTTAATGTATAAATAATAGGTAAATATTTTGTAAATTATAATTTTTTTTTTCACCACCCTATAGTAGTTACTTTGGAAATCAACTTTAAATATATCCCCTACAGATATATATACCAACATTACTTTTATTTTTCTTCAAAGTGTGCTTGCGCCTTGAATTGTGGTTGGGCATGCGTATAACATATCTCCCACTCATGACGTCACCATTTCATAATTATTCAAAGTGTAAAAATTGCTTTCAATTAATTACGATAAATAAAAAATATTTAATAAAATGAAGTTGAGGCGCTGGACAAACAAAAAGTGAGCAATTTATTGAAAACAAAAAACACTAAAAAATTTCATTGCTTTGTTTAGAAATGAGAAAAAACATTTTTGTTTTTTCAATTATTAATAACTAATTAAATATTTGATTAATAAAAGTTGAGAAGCCGGACAAAGAAAATCTGAGCAATTTATTGAAAACAAAAAACACTAAAAAATTTCATTGCTTTGTTTAGAAATGAGAGAAAACATTTCCAAATTTGTAATTATAAATAACTAAATAAATAATTAATTAATAAAGCTAGCAATTAGGGACTTTTATTTGGGAACTTTATTTGGGACTTTTATTGAAGAATTAGTTAGCAATTTAGTGCATTTATTCATTTTTTTTGGTTGTCTTAAACTACGTTGCTTTATTTAAAAATAAAAAAAAAGTTTCTACATTTTTAATGATCAATAACTAATTAAGTAATAATTTAAGAAAGTTAGCTAGTATAGTTTTTTAATTAGCAAATAGCTAGCATTTAAGTGTACTTATTTATTTTTTTCAGCGTTTGAGGTTTTATGCCAACTTTTTAATGCTCACCGCCCGGCCACTACCTGCCACAGATTTGCATTAAAAAGTTGACATAGAACCTTAACAGCTGAATAAAATTAATAACTTTAATTGTTTGCTATTTGCTAACTAATAATCTATAATTGCTAACTTTACTAATTAATTATTTAATTTATATCTTATATATAATTTTTTTTTCTGTTATATATTTAAACATTAATCTTATAGAAAAACAATTTTTGTTTTATCTCTCTTATTTAGAATTTTTCAAGTTTTTAAAGTCAGATGTTTTTTAATAGATTTCTACAACGTGAACTAATATAATTTTACCAAATGAAAAGATAGAAAAATATAAAAGTGTATTGATTTGAATCATGTTGGACATTTAGAAGACTGTCACAAAATCGCAAAAAAAATCGCTCAGAAAGTTTTAAGTATTGTATCAAAAAATTAAATATAAATAAATGTTCAAAAAAGCAAATGCTCATGCTTGCAAATAAAGGTAATTAAAGTGTAGTATATAGTATTTTATGGTTTATTCGAATTAATAGTTTGTTAGTGTATTTTATGTGTAGAATAATGTACTGTCTCAATTAATTAATGAGCTAAAATTAAAATGTGCAGAAGTAAAAGTGAAAGAACTCTAGCAAGCAATAGCTGACCTATTGAAAATCCAACAAAAAGTCGTTCTAGCCAGTTTCAAATCCGCTAAAGTTACAAATTTTGAGACAGGAAAGATACGATATAGAATTGGTATATAAGTATCTTCTAATTAGAATTAAAAGCCTCGCAATATATGACCATCTTTGAAAAGATAAATTTTAGTCCTTCCTTGCAAATATACTTCAAATACTTACATCCAAAAATTAGATAGTGTTTTTGGTTGCCTAGATTATTCTTCATGTAACTATCGAGTTGCTGTTGTCTCTTCCTTTTTTAGCTTTATCTCTTCTGTAGATTTGCTTGAGTGGCTTTCTTCTTATCAACTTTCCATTCGTTTTCAAATAATTACTTTTTTAAGCTTTGTAATAATGTTTGAATAAAATTTATTTATCTTATTGAAAAAAGTAACTTACGTACTATACATTTGGATTGCATTGTTAATTTGAAAGCTCATATGCCAGAGCGTTTAATGAACACTAGAGCTGCTCAAGGTTTAGTTTTCATGTTACCGTCTTTCTAAGGTGGCTAGGTATAAGTTATTGAAAGTTTCTTAAATAAAAATGCAGTGACTAATAATATTCTACTCAAGCTACTTATAGTATGGGTACTTTTACTTGAAAAATCAGGATTTCATGTTGATTGACTAACTTGCGATGGTGCACAATGGAACCGCAGAGTATGGAAACTGTTTGGATTAGATCATAAATTTAGTTGTACGCATCCTTTTGATTTTATTAAATACTTATGGTTTGTATTTTACTTTTTACATTTGCTGAAATGTTTGAGAAATAAAGTAATTGATACTCCATCTTTATGAGTAAGTAATTGAATAAATAACTAAAAAATCGCTTATAAATTCTTATTAAATTCTTAACGCCTAATTGCATATAAGTTCTCTTCCCATCATTAAAGGCTTGAAGGTTTTCAAAAAATGAATGAACTTCTTGCAAATACAAATATGTTGTACATTGTTATCAGTAACTGATGATTTATTTTTATTTTTTCATTCGTAAAATTCCATGTTTGAATTGCTTGTTATTTATATTTCTTAGCTCATACAAATTAATCCATCTTATTAAATTTTTATTTAAGTTGTTATTACGCCAATTAAGAGTTACAATGTCTATGTATAAAGACGATTTTTATGAATTGCATGACTGTAATACAACAGTTGCATTTATGGAAAAAATTGACAATTCAATTTCAGCTATAAATTCTCGAAACTCTAAAGCTGCTTTACGTTCGGATATAAATTGTCAAATGCAAGAGAATAATTGTAGATTAAATAAATTGAATTAAAATAATTCCATATTTTCAGTCAATTAACACGTTTATGGCCACGCAGTCTGAATTCCGATGATAGTAAAAGTTCTCATCAGGCCACACACGTACTAACACACGTCTTTACTATATATTCTATATATGACACTTTTCTCCATCTTCGGTTCGGAAATATGATGGCACAGGTGAGCACACATCCAAACAACGCTTAGTAGAAAAGAGCAGGGAGGCTACGAACCACCGCTTAAAGAGGAGATCGAGATAATAGGAAGCCCAGTATACTGTATTCTATCTCATTCTCTGGAAAGCTAAATCCTATAGTTATAAGTATATGTTTGTCTCTTTTTAGTGTCAGTACGTCATTCTCGTTTCATCGGCTGCGTCTCATCGGTTTCAAATTACAACAATCCTAAAGAAATTTTAACTGAAATAAAACGATTTATATATGCTAAGTGTAGTTTATTATTAAAATTTAATAATGTATGTCTTTTAACACTTTAACGACCGCTCACACAACATGTGTGTGATGCTACCGCCGAAGATTTTTGGCCAGTAACACACTCTTTGTGTGATAATTTATAAATGTAAACAATTGTGGATACTGCTACTGGCTTCATATTTCATTATCACGTCTTTGATTATAGGTAATTATTGCCTATTTTTTTTTCTTTTTTTTTTCGGCCCCTGACGACGTTTGACTGCGTAGACGTGCGGTCGTTAAAGTACATAGAAGATTTCGAAGATTGATGATCGAGATAATCTTCAATATCTATTTATTAAATGTTTTGATAAACTATGTATTTTTAAGGTTATGTAATATATTTATAGTTGTCGAAGAAATTCCAATAAAGGGACGAAACGTTCAACAAGATCAAAACATAACGTTCTGATTTCTTTTTGAAGTTATACTTCTTTTGGCGCGTTTGGAAAAAAATGATGGGAGTGAATTTTTACGATTTCGTGCTCACTGACCAAAAAATTAACAGGATAAAGTTTGTCGGTATTTATGATGCGCGAGCAAAGCGATTTGAAATTAACTCCATAAAGTAAGTCGAAAAATCTCCCTTACACTTAGTATTAACTGATAAGTATCTATATTTTGATCTTTCTGTATTTGCCAAAATTCCTCCAACACGGAGTCCTCCGCGGCGATTGGATTAAGCTAATTATGAGGAGGGTGAAAGGGTGAATTAGAATAAAATAAAACACTTGGTTGATCCAATACGTTCAAAGATTTATTGGCTCGTCAGGGAAAAAGCCTTGCGGCAAAAAACCCTGGTTGTTATCAAATACAATGGACGACGATGGATCACGGACTATGTCCGTGATCAACTTCTCGTCACGATTAACCCTGATGGGTAATCTCGTCGAAAGAAGTGGAAATTTTATTTCTCACCGTTAATTGTCGCCTCTACGTCTCGATTATCGTGATTATATAAATATCACCTTAATTATCGCCTCTCTCTCTCTCGCTATCGTCGTTTATATATCGCCTCTGCGATCCACCACCGTCGAT